>BQNB010023069.1:0-62226 GCA_026074375.1 Tanacetum coccineum | reverse complement strand
TTTGATTAAGACCTTGGAAATACAAATCAGACAGATGAGCAAAGTCTTGCAAGAGAGAGGGTATGGAAGCCTACCCAGCTCTACGGAGACAAACCCTCGAGACCAAGTTAAAGCGATCTCAACTACTAAAGCTGATTTCTCTGAGATACGTCGTATCGGGCATGAGCCATACGCCGTATCAGGCACACAGCACAGAAGCCTATTTTTTGAAACAACCCCTTTTCCAAGATGACTATAAAACTTTGGCTATGATGTTTGGAGAAAAGCACAAGATGTGACGATTTCGGATACTTATGATCACTCCTTGACTCAAAAAGAAAAAGACCTAGGGAGCTTTACTTTACCTTGTTTTATTCATAATATCTATTTTGATAAAGCTTTTGTTGACCTTGGAGTAAGTGTAAGCGTATGCCATTCTCTACCTACACCAACCTTGGTCTAGGAATTTTATCTCACACTAGGTTAACCATCGAACTGGCTGACCAAACCATTAAACAACCACGGGGTATTGCTAAAAATATGCTAGTAAGGATAGGAAAATTTATTTTTTCCTATAGACTTTATCATCATGGGCATACCCGGGGATAATGATGTCCCTTTAATCCTCGGATGACCATTCTTGTCAACTGCCCATTCCAAGATCGATGTCTTCAAAAGGAAGATTACTTTAAGGGTCGGGGAAGAAAAAAATGTTTTTAAAAGTGTTAGGCCCGCCACTAGCATAATCAAAAAGGTCTTGCAATAAAAAGTCTTGATTTTAAAAAAACTTTATCAGAGAGAGTAATGAATCATTCGACCTAATTTATGGTGGCTACATAGAACTAAATGATTTGGATACACTTTTAGAAATGAAAACGGATCGAGATGATTTTGTACCAATTTTTGTTAAAACCGGCTCTTATAAGATGGAATTTTCTTGTGTAATCGGGTATAAGTATGTTATCACTGACCTCCTCCCTTCCTTGCCCATTAACCTAATGTCTAAAAGTTTTACTATTCCATATTTGGGGACAAGGATGAAGGGAAGAGTCATGCCAGGACTTTGATCGATATACCTGTTTTCATTGGAAGTTTTTCTATTATTTTAGGTTTTACCATCATTAACGATGATGATATGACAAAAGGCGTTGTGCTCGGCATGAAATTTTGCAATAAGTACGCATCATGCCAAAGGATTATGAAGAGATCCGCTCTCAGGAATAATTGCGAGCGAATTATAGAGGATGAATAAAAAGAATGAAGTAAAGGAAAAAAGTCGAACTTAAAGACCAGCTAAAACAAAAGTGCTTCCCGGGAGACAACCCGATCATTTTAATTGTTTGTCGCATTTAATTGTTTGAATTTTAATTTTCTGCATGAGTCTGTCTTCCCAGACATTACATAAGGCGTATCGAACCCCATTGGATACGGCGTATGCATGTATGGACGTTATTAGTTTTAAAACTTAATTATTTAATTTCCAGTAATTTAATTGTTTCTACAGGAATTATACGGCGTATCCTAGGGTTTGGGATATGGCGTATTGATCCCTGTACAGTTGTGTGTTTAATTATTTTCTTGTACCATTGTAGCGAGATAGAATTTGCACTTGTCTTCTAACCTTTTACTAGACCTTGCTGAAACTATGATATGGTATATGCTGAAAAAGACTTGTGTTGAACTTATCCAGGCATTCTGAAGCCTTAGTCAACATACTTTTTGCTCAAGACCTCATCATGAAGAATTATCACGAGCAAAACATCAGGGAGTTTTCCGTTCTAATTTAATTTTCCCTTATTATTAAATTATTATATCTATACAACGAGGATGTTGTATAATTCAAGTAGGGGGGGGGGATGGAGAATTAGAACGTACTTGTCTTCTTTTTTACAAAATAACATGCAAAGTGCTTAAAATGGTCAAAATTAAAAAAAAATTCAGCATGACTTTTGTAAAAATTACTAGTTACATTACCTAGCGCACTATAACCCTTGATACATATTATGAGAATTAAGACTATTCTGTTTCCAACTGTCTACTAAATTCCACAAATTTATGAGTGTGCCGGTGATGTAGTGGACTGTAGGACTTGGCCTAGTAGATCACTCGTGACGCCTTGATATGTACTTGGCATTTAGATAGTATAGAACATGTTAAATTGATAAATTTCTAGGATTAAACACAAAGAGCCTACATGGTCGTAAAAAAACTAACTCTACGGCTTAGTTAACTCTCGTGTAACCCTTGATTACTTTCATTTTTAGAGTAAAATCCCCTAGAACAACCTGTTAAGCCATTCCTTTCTTTTTGTACACCATATTATATGTTTCGTTACACCTTTGCACCTTAGCTTACCATGTAGATTAAGCCTATTTTCTCTATGTTGCTAGTTGCTTTTGTGTAAAGTCTTGTATTTCTTGTGTCAAAGTGAAATATTTCTATCTCTGTAATGGTCAGGAAATTGCATAATGCAATGAGAAATTATGTAGCTCGTAAGTTTTGCTACTTTTCGCAATTATGAATTATCTCCGATGAAGAAGTACTACAAGGAAAAGATTATCCGGATAAATTATGAAAGTGAAGACGGTGGAATCAAACCGAGGTTTATTATGTATTATGAAAAAAATGGAAAAAGAGAAAAAGCAAAAAAAGAAAAGGAAGAAAAATAGTCGTTTCAAAAAGAAGTTTATACCGAAGGAATCACTTAGAAGGATCGATTATTTTTTGATACGTTACAAAAATCAACGATGTAAAGTCTTGTAAAAAGTGGCCGATATCACCACTTATGTAAAAGTATGTAAATAGCGGGTTGTAAGGGAAGTTGACCGTTATGGGAACGTCAACTTTGGTTGTCTTGTCATTTCTGTGATCGAGACGTCTGTCTATATATTCGAGTCTTTGTCATGGAACGGTCAGGGGAATGTTACTAGCAACCGCACCTTATTTGTTGGCTTAATCTATTTGTTTTGTGAATTTTATTTAACAACCATTTTACTTCCCTTCTTGCAACTACTTAGTGTTATCAAACGAGGGACTTATTCGAGCTGCATGTTTATTCCGTCGTTCACCGGCCATGTATGCATGTTATCAGCTGCCTTGCTTAGATGACTTCATTTGTAAAAGTGAGGAATCGGTCATACCCATTTTCAATCTTCATCCTAACCGCTGGTTAAACACGAACAAGGGTGTGTTCAGATTGTATATGTCTATTCCGTCATTACGGCCGTGTATATACGATACATCTGCCTTGTTGGTGTGGTACTTATGGTGAAAGACTGTTGAATGATCAACCCGTAAGCCTTCTTAACCTAATTTAGCTTTTGATTTGTTCTTCCTTAGTTTTAACGGTGGAGATGTGTATCCTTGCCAAGCTTATGATACGAAACTAATCACGACTGAGCAATTGAGCATACTACTTAAATGTTGCACCCTAGATTAGTTGAGTGATATGAGTGTTTTCATTTCCATATTTCGTGAGGAGCTTGGTCATGTACATGTGATTAGAACAAAACGATGCTTAAACAAAAAATCCTCAACTTCGGTTAAGGAAACATTTTCATAAACCAAAACTTTTTCTAAGGTCTACTTGAGGACAAGTAGGATTCAAGTGGGAGATATTTGATGACATCAAATAACATCACTTTATTATATCATTTATCCTATCTGTTTTGCCCACTTTTATATAATTATTTCATTATTTGGTACTAAATTGCTTTAAAGTTGATAAATACAGTAATTCAGGAGTATTTTGTGAAGATAAGCTAAAAGGCGCATAAATTAGAGCTAAAACGAAGACATTTGAAGATTTTTGAAAATTCACCAATATGCCGTATCCAACTAAAGAGATACGTAGTATCTGCGCCAAGACTTCATAAGAAAACGCGTTTGACTAATTCCTAATATGGCGTATCCATGATATCTACATACGCCGTATCCATAAAGATAACTATTCGAAGATACAGTAAATCAAGTAAATTGAGAATGATATCAAAGATTTATTACAAACGTAGTTTTTAGCAACTATAAATAGAAGACTCAAAAATGAGTTTTCAGTGTGCAATATCATATTCTTTATACCATACTCATTAGAGATGAATTTTAGAAGAGAAGATCAACCATAAAGGTCAAGCATTGATCACGAATCCATATAAGACATCGTGTAATTTTTACTCTCTTAATCGTTTAATTTTAATTTTTTGATTACGCTTGTATAATTATAATGGTTGTGGGCTAATACCCTCGGGTATTAGCCATCTTAATGAAAGTTTAATGTTTGGTTTGTTTTAAAATCAATTTCTTAATTTATCGTTGATTATTTAATTATGTTTATTACCTCATACTTGTTTATGTGTTAGAATATGCGACCTATCATTTAACTGGGTCTAGTGTTATGGACCAAATAATCTAGATACCGAGATAGCTCTCCATATCATGTCTTATATTACTGTACCAACAAGATCACAAATAACATTCTGTCTTTGTCTTTTGATTATGAGCTTAGTTGGACCGGTAGGTGACCCATTTATGTTTCAACAATCATGCTCTTAATTAACTAATAAATATTGGAATAGTAGACTACCAGTATATAAAACACCGTCAAATAATAAGTGGGTAAAGTCCCATTAGGCTAGAGTTTTAACAGGATCACCACTACTTTAAATCTCTAAGATAGATTATAATTAAACTAACGGATGCTTTATGCTGATGCATTAATTGTGTCTAGGTCTTAGGATGATGTCCCACCTATGTCTTAAGAATGATATGTCGCTTCAAGATAAGTAAATCATTGCACTAAAACAAACAAACCAGCATTGAACCGGATTTAATATGGCTATAACAGTTTTCTATCATTTGGCTTGTACCGCTTTTCTCTCTTTTAATCTTCATGTTTTGTGTTTATTGTGTATTGAATTGGTATTTGTCATCACCAAACCTGTGCCAGTCTCTCAGGCTGAACCCCCCATTTCATTAGACAACGTACATAGCATAGGGTTTACCAGTAAATAGACTAATTAAAATACTAATAGAATATAGGATTAAATTTCCACTCTTAGTGTTCGACACCCTACTTAGCGCGAACTCTATCTTGACAGGATACACTGCTCGTTAAAGTCTTGTTTTAGGTTTGTCGTCTAAATATAAATGTAAAACTTGATAATCCAATAATTGACCCTATACGACAACACATTATAACCCTTGCCCTTTTTGTGAGTTTTAAATGTTCTAATTTAGTCCTTTGACTATTTGATTTTTGTCAATTTTGTTAGAACTTGTGCCGTGTTGACGGTGGTTAAATGATGTGATTGAGGTATTTTGTGTTATATGGGGTATAATAATCCTTTTTAGAGGGTATTATTATGTTAATTGTGTTCCGGGTGGTTTGACATGTGGATATCGTAAAATGCCGAAAACAAGTCCCGACACGTCCGATAATGTTCAAATGATTTTTGGTAAGTTTAATGTGGAAATAAGTCGTGTAAATACTCTAAGTTATGGGAAAGGTATATAAAAATGTTAAGTAACTTCGGGAAATATTTTACGATTGAGGTTTTTTAGTTTTAAGTGAACCTGACACAAAAACGAAGACACCCGAGCCCCTAGGATGCCATATCCAGTTCTAGTCTCATAGGGGACAAGGATGGCATTTTTTTTTAGCAAGGTGGTCCATCTCTTGTACTATTTTGTGCTTATAACTTAAGAAAAAGCACACACATATTCATTTTTACCTTCACACACCAAAAACATTTCTTTCTCTCTTGGTTTGTTCGTCTGACCCAAAACATACACACACTTATAATTTTTCAAAAATTTGATCAAAAGCATGAAGATTTTCAGAGTCGTGGGTTGATTCTAGTGTCCGGGTTATTGTTTAAACTACGTTTGGGTAGTCGGTTCGCGTTCGCTCTCGCTTTTTGAAACCCTCTTTGTAAGTTTTTTAAATTTAATTTAACTTGTACTTTTTTTGTAGTAAATGATGCATAGAAGCTAGTTGTACGGTGCGTTTGTTAAAAATCAAAAATGAAAAGTTTGCGAAAGGTGATAAGGGTTCGATTTGAGGATCGAACAAGAGAAAAGCGAAATGAGGTTTGTTAGTTTTATTGCCGTGGTTGTGATGGTTGAAAAACATTTATTTGCTACGTAGCTTATTATGGATATTGGATTATTTGGCTTAATATTAAGCAATCTTCAAGCTTATTTTAGGCTTATTGTGGTTCGAAAACTACAAGGTAATGAGTATAAGTGTTTTTGGTTATTTACCTCGTATGTCGTGTATTTGTGGACTATTTAGATAGCTTATGGTGATAACCGAATGTATTACGTAGCATATTAGCTTATTTAAAAGCTTATTATAGTTTTTGGGAGCTTGTAGGCTCACGGCCCAATAAGCCTCTTTAAGTCGTGGCTTATAAGAGCTTATTGTGGTCCGGGTTATTTTGTTAGTAGTGTTTGGGGCTTATATATTTTCTAACGGGCTTTGAAATTGGGTCTAAAATATATATTATGCATATAAATATCTTAATGGGTCCTTATTGGGCCTTAGGGCCCAATAAGGGTAAATTAGTCATATTAAGAGGTTTGACGTACTTTTGGAAAGCGAAATATACTTATGAATTGATATTGAAAATCATTTTTGGGAAATATACTTTGATAAGCGTTGCGAGATATGATTTTGGAATTTTGTCAGAAAATGGTGGTTTGTGGAAAATTGTTTGAAATAAAGGTTTAAAAACCTTGGAAAACGTTGTATAAACGTACAGGTCATGTTGAAATTTAATAAAAAGTCTACACTTAGAGTTTTTACTCAAAACGTGATTTCTCGATTCAATAATAAAATACTATTATTTTATTATTCTAGTAAGTTGACTAAAAGACAAAAATTATATTTTTTTGAAACTTTTCTAAATTGCTTAGTATAATTACACGTTTAGTTTCTTATAACTTAAATGATGAATTAATGGTAACTAAGAGTACCGAGTGGATTTACCGAGATATATATATATATATATATATATATATATATATATATATATATATATATATATATATATATATATATATATATATATATTTATAAGTATCTATTACTTATCTATTATATTAGCAAGGTACAAGTATATATATTATACTACGATATGAGTTGGAAGTATGATATTTTTGGAGTTAAGTTGTCAACCATCACACAACTAAAACGTTAAGGATAACCATACAACATGCGTCTAAACTCTATGCATCAAACCTGAAAACTATTTTAGAAATAAATGTCTAAGTGGTACATTAATTCGACTAGGTCGTGTTCGAACGTCGTTGCATTTGCTTGTGTGATATTGAGTTGGCTGGTTGAGACCTTTGCTTGAGATGAGTTCTCGTAGCCCCACTTTTTAATTCTTTTCTGTTGGGGGAAAATGATACTCAAATATGTTTTGAACTGTTTTTTTGAACTGTTTGAAATGTGATTTTGTTTTAGGACAATTTATGTGCTTATGACTGCTATGTGAATACTATATGGTATGATTGTTATTGCATGCATTGAGGTGCATGGCAAGGTGTGTGATTAGCATGGGTTTGCTATGTTTGTGAAAGGTTGCCCTATTGTAAATGCTCCAGTGCTTGTAGGCTTTTAGGTGCGTATAACCTTGGGGTGATGCTAGCGGTGATGCTAGGTCTTGGTACATGATTAGCAGGGATGCTAAGTCATGTGTTGTGATTGTTTTTACATATATTCATTGTCATATTGCACAATTGTCCACTGTTTGAAATATTAGCACATCGATTGGGTTTCCTTCAAACCAACGAGCTCACCAACATTATTGTTGACATTTTCGAGTATCATTTTCAGGTGAAGAGAATGATCGTTAAAGTTGAGATGTGTGATAGCAGACTTTAAGTGTATCATGTATAGATCATGTTTGAGAGGTCTTGGTTTTGAAGTATGTTATGGATTTGTTTTCTTGAGGATTGATGTTTAAGATTCTTTGGACCCCTGCGTGGGCATTTGGATTTGTAAGTGACTATGTGATGTGTTCTTGGTTGGATTTTACTCAAGTCTGTACTTGAGGTGGATGATCTTCATGACACTTTTTTATTAATGCATTTTAGAACTTCTCTATTTTGTATCTTGTGTTATGATTGATCATTCTTGTAGCATACTCGTGTTTCCGCCTTTGTCGGTTACCCTTTGTCGGGGTGTGAAACCCGCAATTGAGCTTAAACCTTACATTTTATTAACACTGTACCTTTTTTACTTACCAAATTCTACACTTAACAAGATAAAAATTGCCAAACACCCTGATATCCACCTCCCCTAAATGAATAAACCACAAATCAAACACCTCCTTATTTGACTCCTACCAAAATATACTGTTACATGCAATATCCCCTTTATAAAAACTACTCATCTCCCTTATTCAAAGACAAACACAGTAAAACTAGATAAAAAAATCTGTGCTCCCTCCCTTGTCTCCATAACCCACGAACCACCACCTCCACCACTATATCACCATCATCAACAAACTTATCTTATACATTACTCTTTAAATCAACTACATTGAATCCTCCAAGCAAAAGTTTTGATCAAGACTTTGATTTTAAGGTTTTATATGGTTTCTATTGAAGATTAAGGCCAAGGGGTTTAATTATTAGTGTTTTAAAGAAGATTTAGGGTTAAATAAAAATTTAGATTGGTGTTTTTGGGTTGCTTGTTGGTTCGAAAACCATAAGGGACCAAGAGGGTGGATTGTTTGATTTTCACTTTGCTCATACTTATTATTGTAAGTGTTTTTGGACTTGTTTCAATACTATGTTGATACATTATGAGTACGAATTATTTTCTATATTGTGGAATCCATAATGCATGTGTGTATATAAGTTTTGATCATTAGAAATTGTTGGTGAATAACTTAGATGTTGGGGAGTAGGAATTGTGAAATATTTGTGAAGTTGTTGTAAAGTATTGATGAGGATTTGGTGAAGTTTGATTGAGTTTTATAGATTTCGGATAAGATATATTAGTGAAGAAAATTAGAAGTGCGTGTTTTGGTGTCGTAAAAATATTTTTGGTAACTTTAGGCCTAAATATATAATAGTACTTGTCGAGGCGATCGTTTTGGTATAAGGATTACCCCGTAACTCTTAAAAACGATGTTTTGAGAGCCGTCCGAAGTTTAGAAATTAAATTATACACATGTGGGTAAATATTAAAGTCTGTGCAGGTTTTGTGTGATCGTTTCGGACACCTTCGGGACTGTTTCGGCCTTCGGCAAAAACACAAAAGCTGTCCGAAACAACGTTTTTAGTCTACCAAAAGGAGTTTGGGTCTGAAAGTGCGTAAAAAGGGTGATTTTTAGCAAATATCAGTTCTGCGTTTTTTTATAAAAGTTCAGCATTGTTTTTGAAAAAGTGAGCTGATGCAGTTTTCAATTGAGGTTTCAGGCCTTTTCTTGTTCAAACCGGCCTTGGGTTATAACATAAGAGTTGTTCATTTTGACGTTTTACATAAGAACTCGTGAGGTTTTGGTCTGAAAATGCTAGATGATAGGAAAACTTTGGGGTCAAAGTTGGTGATTTGTCTTTTTGGAAAAAAAATTATAAGTACTTGCTGAATTTTGTCAAAAAGTTGGTTTATGAACGTTTTAGAGTTCGTTTGAGCTTGAGAAACATTAACAAATATTATTAGATGATTAATAATTTATTGGGTGCATTTGGTCACGTCTAAAAATCGTAAGTTGCGTCTATTGACTATATATATATATATATATATATATATATAATATAAAATATATATATATATATATATATATATATATATCTATATATATATATATATATAAATATATATATATATATATCGGTACTTATATATAGAAGCAAGGATATGAGTTGGCATATGTGACTAGGCATGATTACTATGACATGGCACTATTTTGGTAGCAAGAATGCCACGTCAAAGGGCATTTTCGTACACAATTTATTACTTTTCGGAAAATTGTTTAAAAATTTGGACATAGGAAGATTCGAACTCAGGTATGTTGACACAAGAAACAACAGTTCAACCACTATACCATACCAGTTTTTGTGATTGACAATTCAAAAACAACAATGTCATCTTCTAATAAACATTGACTTTTACTTCATTTTCTATTAACAGCAACTCCTAAAATTTTGTCTTGAGAAACCGGAGTTTAATAAATCATTTCCTAATCTAAAACATCAAATTCAAAAATCTACTCAGTAGCCTCAAAACGAAACCCTAAATCACATTCTTAATCACACATCACTAATTAACATCAAGATGAATATTAAATCACACGATACATAATCGCCATATCGTAGTCACACAAAATCACATGACACATAATTGACAATCTATTGCACGATTGCACCAAAGATTTGTGTTTGAAGAATTTTCATTTTCTCATCTTTTTGAGCACTAATATGACCTAAAAATTGCAGGTCTTGGTAATTGCAGTTTTATTAAAGATTGTCACGAAGTGTTGATTTTCGATTATTCATGTCTGATAAACGGCTCTTATAATATTATTATTATTTTCACTATTTATGAGTTTACTTATATGATCAGGGACCATATAGGATTCAGTAATCATAATTCTAACAAATATCTTTTTTGTTTACTCTTTGTTTCAGTGGGATGCTCTTGCCATGTTGCTTATTTGAATTAGCATAAATCAAATGAAAGTGGGGTTGAGCCAAAAAAATGGGTTGCATCAATCGAAGGTGTGGCCGTGGTTGTTATGATTTATCTTACTATTTTTTATTTTTTAGTTTGACTGCTATATTTTATCTATATTTATCATCTTCTATCGCTTTGGTCACCGAAAAAGATATTGCTCATGTATTACTATTAACACAACATTACCTTTTTGGATTGTGGGTTTCTGTTGATACTTAATAAGTTGTCATTTTCTTTCCAATTTTGTAGATATGCAGTTAAGGGTACAACACAATCACGTGTATCTACTTAGGGATTTAAGCGTAACTATCCATGGTTGCTTCAATCTTTCTAATGTACCATTCATCACTTTTATATATACGTTCTGCTATTTTAAGAAGCTCATATAATAAATAAAACCTCAGATAGTATTGAACTATTATCAGCATGTTTGGCACACAAATTATATATGAAACTCAGACAAAAAAGCATTGAGGGTCAAGTTAACTAGACAACTCTTTCAAAAAACATTTTGAAAGAGCTGACCATCGAACTCATGGATGAGGGCCATGATATTTAATATGTATAGCCATATGTACTTATTTAAATCATAAAAATTATTAGGGCGATATGTTTTTGGATAATAACTCGAGCGGGAATTAGCTTGAATTGACAAGAAAGATTGCATTCGGTGTGTATATTAAAAATAATAGTGTGTCAAATGTAATATAACTATTCTTTTATGCATTAAAACTATACTTTGGGTAACTATTTATTTGTTCGACCCATTTTCCTTTTATCTATTAGTTTGACCTGTTTTATGAAATGAAATATTGGGCAACTGTAAATGAGTCAATTGTTTTCAATGCGGCTCTCTTAACCTACACGTTTATGTTTCCTTTTGTCACTAAAGGTAATTTAGGCAGGCTCCTCAGCAACTGTCATCCAAGTTAGCTTAGTTGGCTTATGAAGAAACATTGTGATTGTACTTTCTAGATTAACAACAAACTTGATGTACTATTGATGTGAGTTCTAACTTTTACTATGATAATGCTTCTTGCAATGGTTGCAACAGTTTGGTCTCTAGATAACAGTCTGCTACAAGGCTACTACTCATTTTCATAAACTATCATCAATAGGTAATTCCATGAGTCTTTTTATCTTAACATGATTATATTTTGTCCTACCTAATACCATTACCTTTTTTCTAATCATAGCGTAGCTGATGGAATAATGTTAGCGTAAAATTTTCAAAATCTCAGTCGATGTAGTTTTGTGATCAACAACCGTTACATGGTAATTTCACCATCCTGAATAATCACCAGTCATCACACCTGTTGCTGTCTAAGGTTACAGTTCCAGAGCAGAATCTACCAGCGTAAGGCCAAATGTCACAACTAGAATTGTAGCACCACGCAATACCACAAACCCAGTCAAGTATGTTGTCACACGAGACTCAGGTGTCGTGGGTACCAAAGGATTTTGTAAATTACAAACTCATATTGTTGTTCTAACAAAAGTTCGACACGTGTATTGGGTAATCGTGGATGTAAAAAGAATGACATTTTATTACAGAAGCTAGAATTTTTTGTATCTTTATTGTTATTCATGGATTTTGTACATTTATAATTTTATATCTGATTGAATCAAAAAGCAAGCTCTCCCAACAGTCATATTACATGTTGATGAAATTCATGCACGAAAAATTTTTTAATTCTACATATAATAGTAACGTCTCTTTAATTTAAGGTTTGACTGAGATTGATAAACTATAATATAAAGCTTAATGTTTAGGTTCAGTAGGATACAATAAAAAATACTCAATTTGTACTCTTTGTGGTTTTCATCGTGTTGCTTTGGTTCATAGAGATATGTTTAGGTTCGGTAAGATACATTCTTTTAACTTCGTATCAAGTCAAGAGCACAAGGTCATTGCTTTACTCTTACTCTTTGTATCATATTTGGCCTTCTTATGTTTAATTATTATGACAATAATGTCCATTTTTCTTTTGACATTTTCAGCTTGATGTATGGTCTTGGCGTAATCATGATAAGAGAAAGTTCAACACCACGATTACGAATTTTGGTATGATTTGGCACAACCCACATATTGTATTTATGTCTTTAAACAAGATGGACATGACACAACTTTGGTCACACATGTGGTTAATTTTATGCTTAGATATATTGTGATCACATGTTCTTATAATTACTGCTTTTGCACATGTAATTTGATCATATTAGAGATGATCACGAGGCGCGCAACAATAATTGTCTACACATAAGTCATACGGTATCAATGATAAAAGCGTAAGACATATCATGCGCATTTCATTATGTACTTTTTAAATTACATAATCTAATTGATTGCATTGATATTGTTATCACTTCATTTTTAGAACGTGTGGTCATAAACTATATCAGGTGGCAGGGTTGGTAGCATTTGCTCTATTTTGCATATGGTCATTAGCCATTGAGACACAAAGATGCCATTCAAATTGAACCGATGACAACTTCTATTCAAGTTTGTTTCGCTATGGCTACTAATAATGTCAAGGCCACACATTGTCGCAGGTGGATTTGAGGTTTTTTTTATCAAAGCCTATATTCTCACACGGACGACTATATGTGGTTGTGTCAAGAGTTAAAAGTAAGATAAGATTGAAGATTATTTGTTGGGACAAAGACTACTCAAACTCAACAACAAACGTCTTTTACAAAGAAGTTTATGTCGTATTTGAGAAGGCAGCATTCTTTGTATATACAACATATTCATTATCTTTTGTATAAAACCGACAAGTTAGTCTTGTGGCATTTTTATGTTTAAGATTTTTTGCGCTTTTCAATATTAATTAACGTCCACTTATAATTATTACTATTATTATGAAGCAAGCCCGCCCGTCGGGCGGGTCATGAAACTATGCTAAATATATCATATATAATAAAGCTATATAAATAATATATAATATATTAATAATTATAATATATATAAATACTAATATATAATATAATAATCTTAATACTTGAAGTAGAGGTTTGTTAAAAATTATTTATGAGATTATTATTATCGGAATATAAATATTATTACGATATGATAATAATGTCCTAAAGTTCTAGACTTTCCAGAAATAGAAACTTTCCTAAAATAGAAACTTTCTAAAAATAAAAACTTTCCAAAAATAGAAATTTTTCAGGAAAGTGGCGTAACTTAAAAATGAATACTATATTTTTCTTAAGAGCTTGTTTGTACTAGATAACTTAGGATACACATATATTGTGACAACTGCGATTTAGCGAGGTTAGATTAACCGTTACTGTTAATTTGCCTTGTTTTATGAGTTTGGAATTATGTGCGTAAGTCGTTTTGGTGTTATATGTTATATGACATATGTGTTATTATGTGAGTTGGAGATGGTAAAAATGAATGATTTAGTCATTTCATTTCGTATGTGATGGTGATTTCGGGAGTATAGCGATTTTCATTATTTTATCGCCGAAAAAATTAAAGAACTATGAATCGTTATTTTGAGTTAAGATTAACTAGTGAATTGAGGTTTATAATTTATTTATGAAGTAATAAATAAAAATAATTTGAGAAAAATAATATTAAGTAGTGAAAGTGTTGTTATTTTAAAGTGTGCAATTATTTAAAGGTAAAGTAAATAAGGAATATAAATAGTTTTGTATTTTAAAAAAAAAATATATAAAAGTATATATAGGAGGGGGGTCACGAAATTTATATAAAAAAATGATTTTTTTTTATTATTTAAAGGGGTGTTGGTTTGGATCGGCTATAAAAAAAAAGATGAAAAACCTAATTTTGCAAAAAAAGGAAACAAATAATCTGTGTTTTATAAATATCCCTAACTTAAACTCTAAACCAGTTTTTCCTCCCTCCCCTTTAAATGTGTCGATCCAGCCCCCAAGAGCAAGATAAGTATCAAAAAATTTTGAAGAAAATTTTTGAAGAAGTGTCGTAAGGTTTTCAAGAAGAAGGTTTATTTTCTTATACTCTTTTCAATTAAACATCTTTTAATTATGTAACTAGCAAATTGATGGATTATGATTTTATAAAACTTCTGTAATAAAGATGTTATGATCATCTAATATTGATTTGGGGACAATAATTAGAGTATGGATGGGTTTAATTAGGTTTAATTATGGTAAATTCGGAATAGAAATCTAAGAAAATTTTTAGGTCATCTTGCGAGAGTCATAACTCGGTCACACGATAGCTTTTATTAATTTTCTTGAGCCTAAAAGTAACTACAGAGAGTCTACTTTCCAACCCCATTGGTTACATGAATTAAAAGTTAGTGTAAGTCAGTCAAATCAATTTTACAAGATTCTAGGTTGTGTTTGTAAGGTCAAAAACCATATTAAAACATCTTTTTAATTGATGGGATTGCTAATGTAGCAAGTTCATGATGTGTATGATTTTCTAGAATTTTTGTAGAATTTTCCTAAGTGTTTAAATTGGTCTGATCAAGCTAAACTTTTTGATGGTCGAATCAGATCCGATATGAGTACTTTGTAATGTTGAATTTTTATTGAATAGTTAGGCTAAATATTATTTTTTCTAAAAAATTATAATAGTTAATACCCCATTGGGAAGGTAGTGAATGAAAAGGGAAAAGTCAATTTGATGATTTAGTATTTTATTTGTGGTCATAAAATGACTACAAAATTCTGCCAAAAATCTAGAAAACTAGAATGAATGGTTAAAGGTATTTAGAGTATAAGTGAGATATGGAAAGTATGGTAAAGGGATTATAATCATAATATAAACTTGGTAATCCATCAATTGATTGTTACATCATCTTAGGCATTTAGCCTAATCGCGTGTAACATGGGTTTTATTTGTGTTTAGTAGATTTCAATGATATTGTGAAGTAGCTACGCATCAGGTGAGTTTCATAGTCCCATTTTACTATGTTTTCTTGGGATGAAAATGATGCAAATATGTTTTGAAATGTTTTATCGCTATGATTATGTGTTTTAAATTGCTTTTGGACATTATATGGCTATTATATAACTATGTAATACATGTGTTATTTGGGATCGGAAGATGTATGCCTACCTCATGCTTCGTGATTATTGGATCGGAGGGGGTACGCCTACCCATATTGTGTTGGTTATTTGATCGGATGGGTACGCCTACCCAGTATGATATGCTGTGTGATACCTTCGTAGTGAGCTTGGTTGCTTTTTAGTGCCAACTATTCTAAGCCCGAAGGGGAAGTTATGTTTATGGATTATATGATTTGATTTTGGTTTCATGATAGCATATGTTCAGGGTAGTTCATTATTGTCCTCCTTTGTTTTGATAATCACAGTAAAAGCGAGTTTTATTGCGTGTCTAAGACCTATGACTCTCACTAACATTATTGTTAACGTTTTAAGCATCATTTTCAAGTGAGCATCATGAGGAAAGTGAAGTTAGGAAGATTGGCTAGTGAGACCATAGGCTTACATGCAGAGTTTCCCTAGTTCTCATTGTGTGTTGTTTGTTTTGAATCGATTCTTTGATTGATTTAGGTTTTGGATTATTTCATTATCTCATTGTATTGGAGTGATCCTTTTACCTCAATACAAGACTCCCTTTTCTTGTGTTTGGTAATGTCATGACACTTAGTGTCAAATTTCATTTTGTTAATGCATTTTAGTGTTCTTTATTGTTGACACCATTTTGTTGTGATGATATTTATGATGTTACGCCTCGTGTTTCCGCCTTGGCGGGGTGTGACAGATTGGTATCAGAGCCTTTGGTTATAGAGAAGTAGGTGGTTTGACCTAGACTATAACCTAGGAGTCCTTCATATAGCTGCATAATAGGATCTATGTGTTTAGCTATCTAGGCGTTTTGTTTTCTTGCTTTTCTCTGAGTTTTATTTCAACCGACGAGCTACTCGATATCAGAAGATTCAGAAGAGGAGCTAATTGAGGAGGAGCCTTTCAAGGGACCGAAGGAGGAACGGTAGTTGAAGAGTCAGAGAAGGAGGTTGACTCAGATCTCTTTTCGGATGCTCATAGTAGGCCTGGACCCACGGAGTCGGGTGACTCTTGTGAAAGCAAAGTCAAACCCAAGCGAGGTCCAACATAAGTTATCCCTTATATATACCCCCGGGGGGGGGGGTACCTCACACTTGCTATTAAAGATTTCTTTCGATATTACGTCTTTGGGCACTAAAGACCTTTCGGTTTTCATTTTTATCATTTTTGATTAATATATAAAATATAAATATTTTTTTAATGGAGCATCGTTTCTGTGTTATATTGGAGTGGTTTAAGATGTGCAATGTGGTATATGTGCATATATGTGTGTTATCATTGAGATGTGTAGTATTGGAAGAAAGTACACGTGTGAAAGGATGCACTTACAATTATGGGTGGCCAACATAATTATAAAGGCATCACACACGTAGACTTGTAACTATGATTGTATTTATCGGTGTTTGCATGTTAGTTGGTAGTGTAAGATGTTATATTATGTGCGGTTGTATAATAAAATAGTTTCATAGTGGTAAGTTTCCCACCTATCTAAAGTTTGCGGATACCTGAATACCTTTTATTGCGTGTGGGGGAGGTTGGGATGGGGGGGGGGGGAGGGGGGGGGGGGGGGGGAAGATATGAGTTTGTTTTCTCTTGATGAATTGCTCGTGATATTATAACGCCACATTTTTAGCATTCCTGTTCTACCATGTCCGGATGGATGATCTAAACAATTTCTATTCGGCGACTTGATGAATATTGGTTGTTCAAGTATCTACTATAATATGGATAATGGTACTTCCATTGTTTTTTTCGTTGATATTTATTACTCGTATGAGTATCAAAATTTTCTTTTAAGCACTAATTGTTCCTAATATATTAGTACAGATCATTACTCCATTCTTTATATATCCTTTGGTTTTGGTAACATGATGCGACATGTTAGTACTGACGCTTTTCAATTTTTGTTCTTTTGACCGTGAGTACGGATTAGTCTTTGTGTTCTTCTTTTGGTTCGTAATGTCTTCGTATGAATTTCTCTGGTGCATGTTCGTTTCACTGTTATTCTGACTATATGGTTTCTTGTACTTCCTTTCGCTTTCAAACAATAGAATTGTGTTAGATTCTTTACGGTATTTTATAATCCCTTTTGGTATTACGATGTCCTTTGTTTGAGTAATATATTTATATAGATGTCGAGTTATGAAAATCCTCTTGAAGTATATCTTGATGGTGTTTGGGAAAAACTATTTTTGATATGATCTTATTAATACGTTATGACATCGCTTTTATGTGAATGTCTCTTTATGAAAACTATGTTTACAATGATTTTTATACAACGATGTCATACAGGTTGACTGTCAATACTATGTTTAAAATGATATTTATGAATAAGATATGTTTAAAATGGTCTTTACAAATAAGATATGAAACTATTTTTTTAATGGTTAATAAATTTTATTTTTATTATGAAAAGTATATTATAATGATTTATAATGGCAAGATCCGATACACCGTTAAATAACTGTCTCTAGAATTTTTTTATGACAACTATGTTTAAAATGAATTTTATAAAGATTATATTTAAGACGATTTTTTTGTATATTTAAAATGATTTTTTATATTTAAAACGACTTTCTTTATTATTTTAAAATGATTTTTATAAAAACATTATTTAGTTGGTTCTTTCGAGTAAGTCAATTCTTGGTATAAAAAAATTCTATCTTTCTCATTTATCAATCTTGAAACGTATTGTTATCCGATATGTGTTCCTTTTGTCTTGGTACGCTTTGTTGAGTCTTTTGTTGGCGTTTCCTATCGGTATAGATACTCTATCATTTTCTTTTAAGGATTCTTATGATATTTAATTCGGATCTATTTGCACTTGTGAAACCCCTTATATATTTTCTAGCCCTTGATTCGATATCAGTTTGCTACCCTATTCGATAGTTCGTAATCCTTAGACCTCATTTGATATACGTTTTATTCGACCAAGTCACTTTCCATGGGGAGCACCTGGGTTGATCCAACTTGAATGGATCTTGAATTTCATAGCTTGTGTAAGGTTTAGTTATGCAAGATAAATCCTACACAACTATGATAGAAACTTTGTAAAATCTATCAAAGATTATGCGGAATCTAATCTTTGATCAATAAGAAGAATATGCAATAGAACAGTAATTCTAATGATCACACAGATTAACAAACAAAGCTTTGATATATTAATACGAATACTCTAACTAGTATTAGGGTTACAAAACCTTGAGGCTATAACGATATCAAAACAAAAGATATCAAACTCTATACCCTAGGACCTCCTTTTATACACCAAAGAGTTCTAGTCGATTTACAATATATTCCTAAAACTTAGAAAATTCTCAAAGATCTATTCTATAAATAACAATCCTTATCAACTAAGTAATCTTGATCTCTAATCAATCTTTATCTTTTCTCTTAGCAGTCTTTATCTTTTCTCTAATAGTAGAAAATCTTCAAGCAGTCTTAATCTTTTCAGCAGTTGTAACTTTGTAATAGCAGCATTAACTCTGAACACTGACAGTAGTAACACAAACCATACTAGCAGTAAATCTAAGATCATCAAGAAGTCTTTTAATCCCAACAACCTGTGTTGTTAAAAAATAAGGACGGTTCATTCCGAATGTGCATAGACTATCGAGAGTTGCACAAGCTAACCACCAAGAATCTCCCCAGGATCGATGACTTGTTCGACCAGTTACAAGGTTCGCGTTATTTCTCTAAGATAGATCTTTGATCTGGTTATCGTCAGTTAAGAGTGCATGAAGAAGATATTCCAAAGACCGCATTGTTGGGATTAAAAGTATTCTTTATGCTGTTTGGAGTTAACGCTGCTCTTATTGATGTTAATGCTGCTCAGTCAAAGTTAGTGCTGCTAGGGAATTTCAATGAAAATTATTCTAAGTGTTTAAGACTGTTGGTAAAGTTACAACTGTAAGTACAAAGTTACTACTGCTAGAGGAAGTTACTACTGCTAGTGGAAGTTAAGACTGCTCAGAGATAAAAACTGGAAAATATGCTAAGTAGTTACTACCGCAAGTACAAAAGTTACTACTGCTGGTGTAAAGTTACTACTGCTGCGGAGTTAATGCTACTGGTGAAGAAGTTAGTATTGCTGAGTAAGTTAGTACTGCTTATGTGATTTGTATGAAATATTTTAGTAAAAGATATGTATAACTTATTTGTTTAAAAGATTTGATATACTTAGAAAAGTATTGTAAGCCATTTAGGACTCCTTGGTGTATAAAAGGAGGTCCTAGGGCATAGAGTTCGTTTATGATCTACACCTTTTATAATATATAATATATAAATATAAATATAAGATATACTTATAATATATAATATATAAAGATAAGAGGGTAAGAATAAAAAAAATCACAGTTATAGTAATCCGGGAGTATGATTCCCGGGTCGTTATCCCCAACGAGGAATGCAATTGAAAGTCGAGAGTCATTTTGAGAATCGAAGCTTGAATGTGACAAGATTGATATTGGTTTTCTAAAACTACGAGAAAATTAAGGTAAAAACTTAAAAATGCTTAAGGGAAGACAAATTTTAACTAAAAACGCAAAACGAGAATCCTAAACGGGACCTAAAAAACCCTAAATTATCAAAATTAAGCCTAAAAAGATCTTTTTGGTTTTTGTAAGACAAAATTGACTAAAAAGCCAAAACAAAGAAAACTAGACTAAAAACGAAGGTGTTTAGGGACTAAAAATGAAGGTGTTTAGGGCTTAAAAACTCTAAAAACGTGAACGAGAATCAATCCCGTTCTTTAAAAATCGAAATTTTGCAATTTAAACCCTACGAAAACAAACCTAATTTTCTTAGGTTCTAAATGTTAAAAGAAAATTTTCTAAAAAAGAATTATATTTTTTTAACTTTTGTATAAATTTTTATGAATTTAAAACGATTTTAAGGAAAAAAAAAAATACTAAACGTTTTATAAAAATTCTGAAAAAATATGAAAAGTAGCTTGAATAGTGTAGGATCTAAGAAAAACAAGCTCGTGAAAACAGCTTATCGAATAAGCTGTGAAATAAGCCAAAACAGGCTTATAAGCTTAATGGGCTAAAAAGGTAATAAAAGAATAATAAGTGCAAGGAATGACGGATGAGCTAATGTAGCACAATGGTTGAGTGTGTTGGGTATAAAGCGTTGGGTTGAGGGTGTTGAGGTCCCGAGTTTGAGCCTTGCTCACTTGGGATTTCCACCTTCCCTAATGCAGATAAGTTCTAAACCAAAGGAAATAAGCTAAAATTTACTTAAACTAACCTAATAAGCTATATTAAAGCTAAATAATCTAGGAAATTAAGCAGATAAGCACAAATAAGCCAAATAGCCCTTAAGCTAAAAACTGCATACAAAGAGCAAGGGTTGCACTTTTGAGCTTAAAAATAAGCTCAAAGATGGAACCTTATGGCTTAAAGAGTTATACCACTTAAAAGCTCTAATAATAAGCTACAATAATAATTAATCAAAAAGGAGTTTGAAACAAAAATAAGCCCTTAAAAAGCTTAATGAAAAAGATGTTTGTTCATTTCTCAACACTTAGAAAACTTTTTTCAATTTTAACAAAACACTACTTTTGAGCTTAAAAATAAGCAAACAATCAGAACTTTATGAACTTAAAACCTACAAACAGATTGAGATTTGAATACATAAGACACATAACAACAATCAAAAAGCATTTTGAAACACTGAATAAGCCACAATGAGCATTTGAAAAAGCATTTTCTCAAATTTTCAACACTTAGCACTTTTTTGACAGATTTGAGCAATAGTATCCCCCATGGTTTCTTGGCGCTTGGGACCACCACCTGAACTAGTTCCTAGGGAACTTGGTTCACTAGGTGTTGCCTTGAATTGGGTCTTATTAATGTTACCCATATCCTACTCTACATCTAAGCTAGTAGCAGTAGTGGCAACCATTTCCAAATTGTCATCCATCTCCTCATTGACAGCCTCATCTGCAACATTGTCTGTAGGACCACTAGGCTGAGGTACCTTAGTGTCCTTTCTCTTTGGCTTTCTTGATCTTTGTTTCAGTAGAGGTTGAGATGTTGATGGTTGAATAATGGTGGGTGTGTGTTGGGGATCAGTGGGCATTGCTGAACCTTCACCCTGTTCTTGTTGGAGCTTTGTGCATCATTGTAGGAAATAAGGGTGTGTCCCTTCTAGAAAAGCCTTTCCCTACCCTTCTTGTGTTTCCAAAAATTTTCTTAGTGTGAGAGGGTGTAACATAAATCCTTTTATGACTTGACATTTCTTCTAGTTGTTTCACCAAAAATACTTACCAAACCTTAGATACATCAAAAATTTACCTACATTATCCAAGTTCTTCACCATACTTTCAAAAATATACTTTGAAAAGTTAAACTTCTGATTTGTAGCTAGGCAGATAATTGCAAAAGCCATAGTGCTACTAAACTCATTCCATGCAGTAGTCTTTGCACTTTAGGCATTCGGAAATTAGTTATGAATAAGGAATTTCCATTTGTGTAGAGAAAGAATTGCCTTTATAGAATGTAAGCTTCTGTGAACGTTTTTCATACCTATATTCTTGTCAAGTTTCTTCAATGTGGTACGCATTTCGCAAGCAATCCGTACCTTCTCATCAAGCAGTTGAAAGGTCACGTTCAACAGAGCTTCAGTTCCACGATTATCTTCTTCCCATCCACTAGGGCTTGTAACTGTACTTCCCCATTGACAGTTTTACCTTGGTAGTAGCCCAGAATTGTTCAATGCACGAAGTATAGATAGTGGGATTGATCGTTAATGCATATCTTATAGGGTTTGCATTCAGAAAATCCACTATCTGATCAAACCCTTCACTTTCAGCGGGTTTAGAAAAAAACACGACCAAATTGTGAGTATCAGCAAACTGTTGGGTTGTCATTGTGTTGGGTTTTAATGATGAATGATGAAATTGAGTTAGGGTTTGTGATTAGAGAGTATATGATTGAATCAAATCGATTAAATGAGTGAATGAAACCCTTAATCGAAGTATTTATGAAAATACCCTCAACAGCATTAACGTTCACCAGCAGTTGTAAGTTATGCCTAGCAGCATTAACTTTCAACAGCAGTAGTAAGTTTTGCCTAGCAGCATTAACTTTCAACAGCAGTAGTAAGTTATGCCTAGCAGCATTAACTTTCGACAGAAGTAGTAAGTTATGCCTAGCAGCATTAACTTTCGCACAGAAGTAGTAATTATGCCTTAGCGCATTAACTTTAGTTACAAGGCATTTTAACTCTAATTCCAGTCCAAACACTCTGTCTGTTTTTAATATATTCAACTCTCTTTCTGTTTTTCAACTCACAACTTCTCTTAATTCTTTTTCTCACCAAATCACTCTTTCTGTTTTTACACATCTCTCTTTTGTTTTTATTCTCACCAACTCTCTCAATTCTTTTACTCACCAAATCACTCTTTCTGTTTTTACACATCTCTCTTTCTGTTTTTATTCTTACCAACTCTCTTAATTCTTTTACTCACCAAATCACTCTTTCTGTTTTTACACATCTCTATTTCTGTTTTTATTCTTACCAACTCTCTCAATTCTTCTTCTCATAATTTTCACAATGTTAATTATACCAGCAATATTAAGTATAACTAACAGCATTAACTTAGCAGTATTAAGTATAACTAGCAGCACTAATTATACTTAACATCAGAAACTTTTAATGACATGAATAACAGTACTAATTCATACAAAACTCTACAAAAACATAGAGAGATAAAAGATTTTAAGGATTTAGCATTCCAATACTAGCAATCAAATATTGAAACCTACTTACATCAAAAGCTTTTATAAGTAAATCTGCAATATTCTTGTGAGTATGGATTTTAACCATATGAATCAACTTCTTTTCATTGCAAACCCTAATAAAGTGATGTCTAATCTCTATATGTTTTGTTTTTTTAATGAAAAACAAGATTTTTAATTATGTAAATAGTACTGTTATTATCAATAAAGATTTTGGTATGCAAGAAATTGTACCCATAATCAAGTAATTGATTCTGAATCCAAAGCACTTGTCCATAGCAACTTGAAGCAACTACATATTCAGCTTCTGTTGTAGAATTTGCAACCACAGTCTGTTTCTTGCATTGCCATGATATTAATCTACTTCCAAGGAATTGACAACCTCCTGTTGTGGATTTCCTATCCAAGCTTGCTCCAGCATAATCACTATCAGTGTATGCTACCAAATCAAAAGGTGAATCTTTTGGATACCAAAGGCCTAATTTAGGTTGACCTTTTAAGTATCTAAAAATTCTTTTCACAACATGAAGATGTGACACTTTTGGGTTGACTTGGTATCTTGCACAAGCACACACTGCAAACATAATATCATGTCTTGAAGAAGTAAGATACATTAATGAACCAATCATTGATCTATATAAATGAACATCCACTTCTTACCATCTTCTTCCTTGAGCAAAAGCTTTTGAGTTTCCATAGGTGTGCTTGCTGTCTTAACATCAGTAAAACTAAATTTCTTCAAAATATCAGTCAAATACTTGTCTTGACTAATAAAAATCCCATCCTCCTTCTGCTTTACTTGCAATCCTAAGAAGAACGTGAGTTCACCCATAGAACTCATCTAAAATTTCTTATGCATTATCTTCTCAAACTCAGTGTATAATGACTTCTTTGTAGAGCCAAAAATGATATCATCTACATACACTTGACCTAATAGAATATCACATTTGTCCCTTCTGATAAACAAAGTCTTGTCTATCTTTCTTCTCTGAAACCTATTGTCCAACAAATAAGTTGACAAGGTTTCATACCAAGCTCTAGGAGCTTGATGCAGTCTATAAAATGCCTTTTCTACTTTGTATACTCTGTCAGGGAAGTCTGGATCTTCAAATCTTGGTAGTTGATAAACATAAACTTCCTTTTCAATCTTACCATAAAGAAAATCACTCTTAACATCCATCTGGTAGACCATAAAGTCTTTAAATGAGGCATGGGATAAGAATAGCCTAATTGATTCAATTCTGGCAACAGGGGCAAAGAACTCATCATAGTCAATCCCTTCTTCTTGTGTGTACCCTTGAGCAACTAGTCTTGCTTTATTTTTAATCACAGTTCCTCTTTCATTATTTTTATTCCTAAAGACCCATTTAGAGCCTATGGGCCTTTTGCCATTTGGTAAATCCACTAAGGTCCAAACCTTTTGTGATTTAAATTGTAGAAGCTTATCCTGCATAGCTTCTATCCAGCTTGGATCCTACAATGCTTGGATTACCTTCTTGGGTTCTACTTGTGATAAGAAGAAAGCAAACAAGAAATTTTAAAAGTCTTTATGGTTTGTTCTTTGCTGAACAGAACTAAACAAATCATGTTCTTCTAAATTCTTTGTCATTCTTCTTGTTTGAGGTGCTAAATTCAAGTCTCTAATAATTTGTTCAACTGGATGATCTTTGTGTACTCTTGTAGTTGGAATATGACTGACAGGCATAAATGCATCCAAATTGTTCATGTCAGCCTCTGCACCAACATCCTCATCATCATCTAAATAGACAATATCTTCCAAAGCAGGCATATTTAGTTCATCTAGAAGTTCAATGATTGCTTTTCTACCAAGGCCCATTAACTGTTAGGAATTATTCATTCCTGACTTAGTACCGGTAGTTATATTACTTAGTACCGCTAGTTGTAATTAGTACTGACAATACAAAGTGTTAAGTACTGATCAGTTAGTTAGTACCGTTAGTATAAAATAGTTAGTGCCATTTATGAGATATGCATGAGATATCTTAGGAAAGGATATGCATGATCTTTGTACGTGTTTTGTAAAGCCCATTAGGGTTTCCTTAGTCTATAAAAGGAACCCTAGGCATATAGTTTTGTAGATATTGTTCTACACAGATCATAGAGTTTCAAATTAGTAATCATAGTTTGTAATATGTAACCTAGGCATATTCAAAGTTTAATATAAAAGTTCTTTTGTGATATTTAAATATTGTTCTTCTTAGCATTATTGATTAGATTCTGCATAATCAATAGTGTTTACTCAGTGTTTCATTATTGTTGCTTTAGAATTATCTAAAGGAGCAAACTCTTTGCAAGCTATAAGGTTAGAATATAATCTGTAAAACGATCCAACAAGTGGTATCAGAGTCTTTATGTGGAACTCTCACGGATCATATGAAAGAACTCATTTGTTAGATGGTAGAACCAAAGAAATTCCTCACCCACAATCACTGCCCAGAATTATCCCTCATTCATCCGGATGGAGAGTATGCATCTCTCTGGAGCATGAGAATACGACAACTACTCTATCTATTATTTACAGACCATAATCTATGGATGTTATTGTCAATGGAGATTAGAAGAAGAGCCTACACCAACATCTAGAGAAACATCTGCCCCTCCTGCTCCTAAGACTGCCAAACAACTAGCTGCTAGAAGAAATCAGGAAAGAGTTAAAAGCATCTTGCTTTTAGCAATGCCTGATGAATACCTCCTCAAGTTTCACAATGTTGCTAATGCTAAATCTCTCTGGGAGGCAATTAAATCGAGGTTTGGTGGTAATGTAGAATCCAAGAAGATGCAAAAAAATGTTCTAAAACATCAATTTGATAATTTTTCTACTGCATTAAATGAAAGCTTGGACAAAGCTTATGATAGATTCCAAAAACTGATAAGTCAATTGGAGGTTCATGGTGCTCCAATATCAAAGGAAGATATCAACCAAAAGTTCCTTAGAAGTCTTCCTTTTTCATGGAATCCGATTGCTCTCATCATGAGAAATAAGCCAGACATTGAGGAGATTGATATTGATGACCTTTACAACAATCTTAGGGGTTTATGAAGATGAATTTACAAGGTCTTCAGGTTCCAACTCTGCTTCTCAGAACTTGGCTTTTCTCTCCTCTTGAGAAATCCTGGCGCAGTACTAATGAAAATTAGTAATGCAGTGGAGCTTTTGGGCGTTCGTTACTGTGGTGGAATTAATCAAGTTCCATCTACTCCATGTGCACATGATGTAGCTTACTCTTTCCTTGCACAACTAACAACCAGTTCTCAACTTGAGAATAAGGATTTTTAGCAGATGGTATGGAGCATGTCTTGGCAGGAACTTGGACTTTTCGATGGAAGAGGTGGCTATGTTGACTGTAAGAGTAAAGAAGTTCATTCAGAGGACAAGAAGGGATATGGACTTCAAAGAAAAACAACCTGTTTCTCTTGATAAGTCAAAGATTAAGTGCTACAACTGTCATAGAAAAGGGCATTTTGCTAAAGAATGTAGATCTAGAAGAAATCAAGGGAGAAGATCTTATGGTGATAATGGCAGGAATAATGCACCAACAACTGAATCTTCATCATTGGCACTGGTGGCTCAAGATGGTCTAGAAGGCTATGACTGGAGCAATGATTTTGAAGTAGAACCAATCAACTATGCTTTGATGGCCATCTCCTCTTCAAGCTCAACAAGTTCTTCTGATAGTGAGCGGTTATAAAAATGTTCTAAAACAATATCTTGATTCATTTACAAAAACTCTTCAAAAGAACTCTGATACAAAAAGAGAAAAAAACATAACAAAGCAAAACTAGAATTCAATGGGTTATGTTGATGTCTTAGAGACACTAGAATCTAGGATTCTGGACATGAAAGAATGAATTGGATTGGGGTGAGAAAAATGAATTCAAAACTATGGGCTTAAATGTAGAGAAATAAAAATTAACAACTTAAATCTAGAATTAGAGAAAGTTGTTAAGGAAAGAGACGAGTTAAAAGATAAGATTGCAAAATGGAAAGAATCATCCAAGAATCTAGATGAAATACTTAACAGTCAAATGAGTGCTAGAGATAAAATTGGTTTAGGATATGGCACACAATTGAATGAATTAAGTAGCAATCATGAAACTGATAGATTCTTTTGAACAAAATAAAAAAAAAAAAAAAATGATAGTGAGAATAGTTTTAGTGTTTTTGATGGCAGATCTAGTGATGGAAGAGTCCACCACTCGTAGATGATAGGTCATCCAAAGCAGATGGTATCATGTTGTTCCCCTCCTATTATAGGGAACTTCTTAACCCTAAGAGCTGATATCTCTTTTGCTGGGTTAGATGAATATGCTATAAGGAATAAAATCATTGAGTCATAAACAACTAAGCTTAATAATAAAACAAATGAGACTGCAGGTAAAACAAATGATGCAAATACTGAAAAGCCTAAGTCAGTCAGTGAGTTAGTTGTGGTCTCAATCTAAGATTAACAGATGATATGTTATATGAGTATTGGAACTCAGTGTATGAGGAAGAAGGGTATGAAATGCAAACAGTTAGACCTGAGACTCAAACAGTTAAGACTAGAGATGATAAAAGTGGTCAAACTTCTAAAAAACAAGGAATTGGTTTTAAGAAAGTAAAAGCTTGTTTTGTTTGTAAAAGTACTGACCATTTGATCAAAAATTGTAATTTTCATGACAAAATGCTTTCAAGGACGCTAGGCTAAAAAAAATATGGTTAATACAATTATGGTAAAAAGGAGGGCAAACCAGTATGGGACAATACCAAAAGGGTTAATCATCAAAACTTTTCAAAATACCCACATCTAAGTAAGACTTTTGTCCCATCAGGAGTACTAACAAGAATAGGATTTGTTAGTACTGCTAGGCCAAGTATTAGTATTGCTAGGCCTGTTTGTAATGCTAGGCTAAGTATTAGTATTGCTAGGCATGTTAGTACTGCTAGGCCTGTTTGTACTGTTAGGCCAAGTATTAGTACTGCTAGCCTTGGTTTTATGACTTCATTGACATATTTTACTCAAGAATGGGACAATGTAAGACCAAGAGGCCATGTTCACCTTCAAGAGGTCTTACTACACAAGACCAGCTGTTAGACCTAAAGACTTAAAACAAGATGTTAAAAAATTTTGGGGTAAAAATATGACTATGCTGGGAAAAGAGTAGTAGTAATTACTGGTAAGGGTAAATTGGCTACTAGACCTTAAAAGTCTAGAATGGGTTTGGATGCCTAATGGAAATTACTGGATCATGTGTCAAAGATCAAGTGGCCGGATCATTAATGCTCAAAGAAGGTTAAAGTATGTGACCCAAATGGGAGTTCCAATGTCTGTAATGACTTGGATCCCTAAGAGATACTAATTCTCTTACTTTTGGCAGGGCAATCTAGAGATCTTGTTACAGGATCATGCAGTGGTGGTAGTGGTTGCTCTAGCATATGACTGGCAACTCAAAAGCTTATACTCTTCAGGACTATGAAGATTTCATGAAGGCTTTGTGGCTTTTTGGAAGTGATCCCAAAGGAAGTAAAATAACAGGTAAAGGTTAAATCAAAAACTGCTAAATTTAGAACTTGATGATGTTTATTTTTGTTAGGATGTACTTAAGTTTTAAACCTTTTCTGTTCTTACAAATGTTCTTGTTTTGTGACAAGGAAAAATATTATCCTTTGACTGAGTCTGAATGCCTTATCTTGTCTCCTAGCTTTAAGCTTCTTGATGAAAGTCAAGTTGTATCTTAGAGCTCCTAGAAAGGATGATGTGTACAGCTTAGATTTAAAGAACATTGTTCCTTCTGGAGGTATAACTTATGTATATGCAAATGCAACAGCCAGATGAGTCTAATTATGCGCACAAGAGATTAGGTCATGTAAATTTCACAAAATATAAATAACTTGTTAAAGGTCACCTAGTTAGAGGGTTTACCGTCAAAGTTTTTGTAAATGACCACAATTGTAGTTGCCTGCAAGAAGGGTAAAGCACCACAAGGCCTCCTGTTAAGGCCAAGTTATAAGAATCATCGAAAGCCCCTAGAATTATTCATATGACTTATGTTTGGACCTGTCTCTGTGAAAGCATTAACATAAAAGGTACTTGCTTGGTTTTCTTCTTGTGACTGAGATTTCAGCAGATTTAGTTGGGTATTTTTCTTAGCTACATGGATGATACATTGATAATCCTTTGTAATCTTATCATAGGCTTTAGAAACCAATTGAGTTCATAATGTTAAAATCATTAGATGTGATAATGGGAAGAGTTTTAAGAACTTGCCTATGAATGAATTTTGTGCTAAGAAAGATAGGAATCAAATGGAGTATTGATAGCTAGAAACTCCAAAATAGGAATGGTGTTGCAGAAAGAAAGGACAAAATAGAACCCTAATTGAGGCAGCTAGAAACTATGTTAGCAGATTTATTTACCTTTCCATTTTTGGCAGTGGTTGTTAATTCTGCTTGCTATTGTACTAACTTAGGGTATTAGTGACCAAACCTCAAAATAAGTACCTTATGAATATTAACTAGGTAAATCACTAGTATTAGTTTTATGAGGACTTTTGGGTGACCCCTTGACTATTTTTGAACACCTAGATACCTTAGGCAAATTTGATGGGAAATACTGATTGAAGGTTATTTGCTTGGATACTTACCTCTAGTAAAGCCTTTAGAGTATATACAACAAAAGGACCAAAGCGGTATAGAGGATATCTGCCACATCAATTTTCTTGAAGATTCAACCAAATGTGACAGGAAACTGGGTCCCTAATTGGATGTCTGATCTTGATTTTTCCACACATTTAATGAAGTATATTCCTGTTAGTGTAGAAACATATCAGGTTAATGTAGATTGCAGGTACACAGATTCTTATGATGCAGGTTCATCCGGAAAAGAATAAAGGACCTCCTCAGGAATACATACTGCTTCCACTATAACCTCACAGGACAAGGATTCCAGTAGAAGATGTTCCTCCAGCTGCACATGAAAAACCTTCTGACAGTTCTCCTACAGACAATGATGTACAAGACTCAGAAGATACTGCTAACAAGGAAAGTAAGCAAGACTTGCAAGATAAACTTGAGAAGATGGTTACTCAAGAATTGACTGCTAAAGCTATAGATGATGTTTCAAGACAAGCCTTTAAATAAGAAAAGAGGAGAATTGCATCTCAAAAGAAGGCAGCTCAAGCTATAAGTAATTACAAACTTAGTACTGATAGGCCATTTGTTAGTACTGATAGACCATCTGTTAGTACTGATAGGCCATTTGTTATTACTGATAGGTCTAACACACCATATGTTAGTGCTGCTAGTACTCCCACATGTGCAAATGCTGGTGAATCATCATTTGTCTATCTTAGAAGAAATATACCTATTGATGCATCTACTCTCCCTAATGTTGATTTACCCATTGATCCAAATATGCCTGACTTGGAAGATGCTTCTGATACTCTTCCAAATGATGGAATATTCAATGGAGCTTATGATAATGCAGATGTGGGTGCAGTGGCTGATTTCAACAACATGGATAACACCATTGCTGTCAGTCCTATTCCCACACTCAGAATTCATAAGGATCATCCAAAAGGACAAATTCTAGGAGATCCTACATCAGCGGTTCAAACAAGAGGAAAGATTCAAAAGGCTTCTTTAGCACACATTGCCTTGGTAGTTATATTCACAACAGGAATAGAACAAATCACTAGTTATTATCAAAAGTTTGTTTGATGTTTTATGTCTCAAGAAGAAACTAGACAATCTCACAAGCCTTACAAGATGAAAGTAGGTCTGAAGCTAATGCAAGAGTGAATTGTTCAGTTCAAACTACAGAAGGTTTGGGTACTTGTTGATTTGCCATATGGGAAAAAGGTAATTGGCACAAAGTGGGTCTTCAGGAATAAGAGGGATGAGAGAAGTATTGTTGTGAAAAACAAAGCACGGCTTGTAGCATAAGGGTTTAGACAGGAGGAAGGTATAGATTATGATGAGGTTTTTGCACCTGTTGCCAGAATTAAGGCAATTAGGTTATTTTTAGCCTTTGCATCATACATGGGATTTACTGTCTACCAAATGGATGTTAAAAGTGCATTTCTCTATGGCACTATTGAAGAAGAGGTGTATGTTCATCAACCTCTAGGCTTTGTTGATCCTGCTCATCCAAACAAAGTCTATAAAGTGATCAAAGCTCTTTATGGTCTACATCAAGCTCCTAGAGCTTGGTATGAGACACTTTCTTCTTTTCTGATGGAAAATGGTTTTAGAAGAGGTACCATAGGACAAAACATTGTTTATTAGATGAAAAAGAGTGGACATTATGTTTAGTCTTAAGTGTATGAGGATGAATTCTTTTTTGTTCTACAAAGAAGTCTATGTGTAAGAGTTTTAGAATGTTATGCACAAAAGATTCCAGATGAGGTTCCTGGGTGAACTCACATTCTTTTTGGACTTCAGTGAAGCAACAACCTGATGGAATCTTTATTAGTCAGGATAAGTATGTAGCTGACATCTTAAAGAAGTTTGATTTTTTGTCCATCATAACTGCTACTACTCCTATTGAGTCTAATAAACCATTGGTCAGGGATGAAGATGGTGTAGATGTAGATGTACATGTCTACAGGTCAATGATTGGCTCTTTAATGTATTTGAATGCATCAAGGCCAGACATAATGTTTGCTGTCTATGCATGTGCTAGGTTTCAAGTCATTCCAAAAGCTTCACACTTAAATTCAGTAAAATGGATTTTTAGGTACCTCAAACATCAACCCAAACTAGGGTTATGGTATCCTAGGGATTCACCTTTTGAACTAGAAGCTTTCTCAGACAGTGACTATGGAGGAGCCAGTCTTGACAGAAAATCAACAACAGGTGGATGTCAATTTCTTGGTAGAAGATTGATATCTTGGCAATGCAAGAAGCAGACTATTATGGCTAATTCTACTACTGAGGCAGAATATGTTGCTGCTGCTAACTGTTGTGGGCAAGTACTATGGATACAAAATCAGATGATGGATTATGGCTTTAATTTCATGAACACCAAAATCCATATTGATAATGAAAGTACCATATGTATAGTCAAGAATCCTGTCTATCACTCAAGGACCAAGCACATTGAAATTCGACATCACTTCATAAGGGATTGCTATGAGAAAAGATTGATAGATGTTGTCAAGATTCATACTGACAATAATGTTGCAGACCTTCTCACCAAAGGATTTGATGTCACAAGATTTAACTTCCTGGTGGTTAGCATTGGGATGTTAAACCTGTAGCTACATTTGAGGGGAGGTTTACATTGTAAAGTTTGTACTTGTCATTAGTACTTGTAGTTAGAATTAATACTGCTAGGGTATTGATTCTAGTAGTTAGGATATTTAGTTCAAGTTAATACTGTCTTATGAACATGTTTTGCAGTATTTTTCTTGTTGTGGGCTAACTTTTTCAGGAACAACATGGATTTGAGAATGGATGGAAGCTGTGCCAGTAATTTCTCTCATATCTGGGTTGTAAGTGCTTAATTCTGGTAGAACAAAGGTTAATACTGGTATGTCATTTTTAATACTGGTAGACGAAAGTTACTACTGGTGTATCATATTAATACTGGTAGACCAAAAAGTTAATTCTGGTAGACCAATATTAATACTGGTAGATGACCGTTGGTACTGGTGAGGGAAAATTGATTTTCCCTGTTTAAATATTACCGTTAGAGATTTTTACGGCAATTACCTCTCATATAGGTTTCCTATTTGGATAATTACTGAATTTTATTCATTAAAACATTTTTCTTTCCTATAAAGAAACTATTTTTTTAGTGTGTCCAATACGAAACCTTGTTTCTCATCAATATAACTTCAATTGCCCCTCTCTACCAGTACTTAGTTACTTAAACGAACCAAACCCAGCACTCACACTCGATTATTCACAACTTTTATTCTTCAAGAATTCAAGATGACCACTTTAAAGTATTCAGACAAGCATAACATGGTCGCTTTTCTTAAGAAACCCAATGAAAGTGTGGGCTTCACTAAGATAGTGAATTTTCTCAAAGGTACTTCTCTAAGGTATGCCTTAACTCATAACACCACTATCTATGATTCTCTAGTCAAACAGTTCTGGCAGACTACTACAGTCAGAATACTTGCTAATGGGACTCCAGAATTAGTAGCATCCATTGATAATAAGGAATATACTATTACTGAGGCATCTGTCAGAAGTAAACTTCAATTGACAGATGCAGCAGGTATTAGTAATTTACCTGATGCTGATATTTATGATGGGTTGGCACCATTAGGGTATGTTTCTGAGGGCAAACTCACTTTTTGGAAAAAGAATTTTACACCCCAATGGAAATTTTTAATTCACACCATTCTACACTGCCTATCTACCAGCTGGAATGAGTTTTCCACAAATATTGCTTCAGCTGTTATATGTCTGGCTACTAATCAAAAGTTTAATTTTTCTAAACTTATTTTTGATGGTATATTGAGGAACTTAGATAATACTAAAAAGAAATTTTCTATATATCCAAGGTTTTTAATGGTGTTTCTATATAATCAAATTGAGCTTGGTAAGCCTTTTAATGATGTTTATCCTACACCAGCTCATAATATGAAAGTTTTCTCAAACATGTCTAGGAAAGGTGTAAAGTTTTCAGGCAAAGTCACTCCACTCTTTGATTCCATGTCGGTGCCACACCAAGCACCCGAGGGTGAAGGTTCAGAACAACCCACTGAACCCCAACCCACACCCTCTCCTACTCAACCTAGTACAAGAGACCAACCCCTTGAAATATCATCTAGCTATGCCACTACCCAAGACTCTAGAGATTCTTTAGAGGGAACTAATAGGAATGAAGGGGATCAGGTTCAGATACCTCATGATAGTCCTGTTTTAGGTGGTCATACATCTGACAGAGCTGAAGGTGCCCTGAACCTACAGGAATTATTTGTTTTATGTACTAACTTGTCCAACAGGGTTTTTGCCTTGGAGTCTATTAAGGATGCACAAGCTGTAGAGATCAGTGCATTAAAATCTAGAATCAAGAAGTTGGAAAAGAAGTGCAAGCCAAGCATCTCACATCATAGAAGGATTTTGTATCCAAATAGGGGAGGAAAAAGTCTAAACCTGAATCAACTTTGGATGACAGTACTGTCTTTGATGATCAAGATGCAGATCATGGTATGGAGTACATGGAAACCGAGGAAGATGTGGATGAGGGGAGGCAAAGTGGTGAAACTGAGGAGGTTAAGTTGACTAATGATACATAATTTGTTGAAGACGAGAGCAATAGTGATAAAAGAGGAAACGCTGAAGAACTAGTTAGTACAGCTAGACCAGAAGTTAGTACTGCTAGACCAGATATTGATGCTGCTAGGCAAGAAGATAGTGCTGTTGAGCCTAGAACTCCTCCTACAACAACAAGTATATTTGATGATGAAGATATCACCATGGCTCAAACATTGATTAAGATGAAGGAAGAAAAAGCTAAGAAAAAAGGAGTATCAATTAAAGATGTTGATGATTCTTCAAGATCTAAAAGATCTATTCTGACATTGAAGCCACTACCAATAATAGATCCTAAAGACAAAGTTATAGGGGTCTTAAAGGAATCACCAGTAAATAAAGTCAAGAAAAGTGATCTGGATGCAGCTCAAATTGCTAAAGATGCTGAAATAGCAAAAGTGGTACATGAAAATGAGCTAGTAGAGATGGAAAGGGAAAGAGAAGAAATACAAAGATAGGATCAAGCATCTGTGGACTACATTACAAGTTTATATGATGATGTTCAAGCTAAGATGGATGCTAGTGAAGAGTTAGCTGCTAGACTGCAAATAGAAAAGAGAGAAAGAGAGCGAGAGAGAGAGAGAGAGAGAGAGAGAGAGAGAGAGAGAGAGATAGAGAGAGAGAGAGAGAGAGAGAGAGAGAGAGAGAGAGAGATATACACAATAGAAGAAAGGTCAAAGCTATTAGTAGAATTCTTTGAAAAAGGGAAGAAGTTACTTGCTGAAGAAAGAGCTGCTGCTGTTAGAAACAAACTTCCAACAAGAACATAATTGAGGAGTCTAATGACAACCTATCTTAAACATATAGGTAAATATAGACATAATTAGTTGAACAAAAAGACATTTGAAGAGATTCAGGCCTTATACATCAAGGAACAAGAAAGAGATGTAGATTTTGTGCCTATTGGGTCTAAAAGAGATGAAAAGATGATTGATAAAATGAACAAGAAAGTAGGTTGTATGGATGAGGAAGAGGTTCCTGAAAGCACTAAGGTTAAAGTTAAGAAGGAAGGTCATGAAGAGAACACCAGGAAAAGATTAGGTAGGAGACTGAAGATGAAAGCTACAAAGAAGTTTAAAAGGCAAAAGACTGATTTTGATCTTGAAGAAGAAGAACAACTAAGATCTTATCTAATGATAGTTCCCGATGAAGAAGAAGAGATTGATTATGAAGTTCTGGGCATGAGGTATCCAATTGTTAACTGGGAGTCTGGATATACCATATTGAAGATATGGATACCATTACTATTACAGAAGAGGTATAGAGCTAATGGAAGTTCAAGATATATCAAGACTTTCACTGAAATGGTTTCAAGATTTGATAGATTAGACTTCATTGGCTACTTCCTAGATCAGAGATTTCAACAACAACTCCGAAGGAATTGATATAGTTCTCTAGGAGACCTTAAGAATTATTTTGAAGATACTGCAATGATGATATTTGGAAGAATCAAGAGAAATGGATTATTAAGAGTTGGACTTTCTATGAAAACTGTAGAGTACATATCTTGGCATTAGAAGATGGTACTAAAATTTACATGCTTGCAAAAAGAAGGTATCCAATTATAAGGGAACCTCTTAAGAGGATGATGGAGTTGAGATTGACTATTGAATCTGAAAGTGAAGTTGTTTTTGATCTGCTCGGATTTATTTAAAAACAAATTGATAAGATTGGAGACCAAGATGGGAGTGAGAAAGATCTTTGAGTGTTAGTTTTCTGACCACACAACAAATGGTCATTAGTTCACCATGTCTAACATACATCAAGAGTTGGCTAGTCCAGAAGCAAACAAATTTTGGTAAAGACTTCTTAAAAACCGTATTACAATGATAGTTTAGCAAAAAACTATATGGTTTCAACTCACCAATGCTTCACAGTAAAGAGCTGGCTAGTCTAAACAAACGCTCTTGGTAAAGACATCTCAAATCCATTATAGTTATTAGTTTACTAAAACTATATGGTTTTATCAAGTGCACCCATGTTATAGAATGAAGCATGGGCTATTTCAGAGCGAAACGCTACTGTTGAGGAGTGCGTGGAGCGGAGAAGTTATATGTAATTCCATTTGCATTACAAAACTCTCCAAATTGCACCTCATTATCAAATTCCCTACCGTGGTCGGTTCTTATTGACACTATTGTACATCCTAATTGGTTTTGAATTTTCTTACTAAATATTTTGAGTTGATCGAAGGCTTTCGGTTTTATCCTTAAGGAATCTAGTCCAAGTATACCTAGAGTAGTCATCTACTATGACTAATGTAGCGGTTTCCTTCGTAGCTCCGTACGGCGGATGGACCGAAGAGATCCATATGGAGGAGTTCTAAGAATCTAGTCGTTGAGACTATATTCTTAGCTTTGTGACTAGTGTGAGCTTGTTTTCCAATTTTGCAAGCATCACATAAGTGTTGATCAAACTTAAGCTTAGGTAAGTTTCTAACTAATTCCTCATATGCTAACGATTAAATGAGACGCATATTAGGATGACATAATCTCCTATGCCACAACGTTGAATTTTCATCAATCGTTGCAAGACAAATTTTCTCTTTTGGCTTATTTCCTAATTTCATCACATATAAGCCTTTCTTCCTAATACCTCTACCTATAACCTTACCATCCTTAGTGATTTTACTATCATGTTCAGAAAAAGTTACTCTACACTTATTATCACATATTTGTCCTATACTTAACAAGTTAAATCTTAAGTTATCTACATGTTCTACATTATCTATTTTGAGAGAGCATTCGAAATCGTACCTTTTCCAATGATGTTACCGCGAAGATTGCTACCAAAAATAACATTACCTCCGTTGTATGCCTTGTAGCTTGAGAAGAGCTTTCGGTTACCCATCATGTATTTAGAGCATCCGCTATCCTTTATCCACTCATCGGGTTCCAAGTCGACTCCAAGGCATATCTATTTATATAAGATAATAACTCAAACATTTGGTCCCAAATATTTCATGGGTCCAAAGTTGTTAGTGCTAATCATCCCTTGCATTTGATGCAATTGGTTGGGATGTGGAAATAGAAGACATATTTCCCATAGCATGTAACTTTGACATTGGAAATTGTTCCAAGTTACGGGAAAACCATCAGGTTGGTTTTGTCGACCAACGTTCCTTTTTGGTTGCGGTGTCTTAGGACGAGGATAATTATTATTGACTCTTCTAAGTGGTGGAGTTTTTTTTATCTAAAATTAGGTTTTGAAAATCCAACTATGGGTTTTAACGATGGCTTATAAAATTGTTTAACTTCATTATCACTAGCAACAGGAACTTTGATGTTGTCTACCATTATATGGTTTGGTCTAGGACCCAAAATGGATTTTTGAAAAGAAACAGATTTTTCAGAAACTAGTGAACAGACAGGCGGTCCCATAATTACTTTAGGGGCCGTCTGGTCATTAAGGGGGGCGCCCATGGTATTTGGAGGACCGCCACCAGAGGACAGTTCTTTTTGAGATTTCACAAATTTATTTCTTTAGTTCCACTAGATGATGCTTCAAATTAATTAAACCCTAAACCTAATTTTTCTCTAGACGGTTTTTGATTACTTAACATTTCATTTAGACAATGTGTACTCTTTTCAAGTTTAGTTAACCTAATGGCTTCCTCTTTGATTTTTTCATTCTCAATTTTAAGCATATGACACTTTACACATTCGAGATCAACTCCCTTATTTTTCTTGGGTGTAGACACTTTTTCTTTTAGAATACTGAGTTCTTTTTCTAAACCATTTCTAGTGGCTTTTAATCTTTTGTTTTTAGTGATTATCTTTAAACTCATTTTGCACAGTTTATCATATTCATTATCTAAAACTAAATCATCTATTGATGAGTTTTCATCACAAAAATAAGAGGAATCGGAATATACCTTATTTGATGCTTGAGCTACGAGACACGTCTCATCTTTGACCTACTCATCATCTTCTTCACCGCTATCACTCCAAGAACCTCTGACAAATGCTCTTTGGTTCTTGTCTTTTGGTGGTTTTGGACATTCTTTGATAAGATGATTTGGATCGCCGCATATAAAACATTTTCTATCACCTTTACCATTCTTGTCATCTCGGCTTCTTTGGAACGTCTTTTTGTCGTTTCGAGGTTGTCTCACGAGTCTACCTCTTCTCTTAAAGAACTTCTTGAAGTCTCTAACCGCTATGGCATATTCTTCATCTTTACTTCTGGAAGTCGAACACTCCTCATCACTAGATTCTTTCTTAGCTTTTAAAGAAAGATATTTTCTTTCTCCCTTAGCCTTGACTATTTCAGAATCTTTCTTGATGATCATCTTGTGAACTTTGAGATTCCTGATGAGTTCATCAAGTGACAGTGATGTTAAGTCTTTCGACTCTTCAATCACCATGACCTTTGCTCTCCATTTAGGATGTAGAGCCCTAAGAAACTTTCTAACATAATTCTTGCTAGAATAACCTTCATCAAGAGCTTTTAGACTAGTAATGATAGTATTAAACTAGCAAACGCACTATCTATAGATTCGTCTTCAGAAATGATGAATTGTTCATATTGTTGTACCAAAAGGTCGATCTTGTTATCTTTGACTTGGTTATTACCTTGATGGGTGATCAATAATGTTTTCTAAATTTCTTTTTCCGTATTACACATGAAAATTCTTTCATATTCTTTTCTTGGCAAAGCATTGTAAATAACCATTTTGGCTTTGTTATTTTTCGCAAGCTTCTTTGTAAGATCATCACTTTGTTTTTCAAAAGGGATAACCTCATCTAATTTGGTTTCCGGATTTTGTTGAATAGGTTGAAAATGATCACCGTTAGTAATAACATGCCAAAGATCTAGATCTTTTGATTTAACATATGTCTTGAATCTATTTTTCCAATAAATAAAACTATCACTTTCAAAAAGTGGTGGTCTTTGCATGGATTGCCCTTCTAGATATTTGTCGGAATCCATAGATCGATCCAAGCTTTAAAATACAATATATTATAACAATCTTAAGTGACCTTCGCTTCTGAAACCAATTGTGGAAACTAGAAGGGGAGGGGGGTTGAATAGTTTACCGGTTTGTTTTACGTTTTAAGAGTTTGCTTTCAAAATACTTAGATTTGAGTTGTATGTTCAACCAATCAACAACATGAATCAACAATTTAAATATCCAAACTAATACAAAATAACAATGACAACAATATAAAGAGATAAGGAAAGGAACAATCAAACCAAGACGCCAATATTTATAGTGGTTCGGCTACAAAGCTCCTCTTTGCCCTACTTCACTCCCCGAGTATCCTACTCGAAATTTCACTATGTCAACAAGCTCCCTTTAGGTGGAGAAAATTGTTTACACGTCGCTTATGTTATTTTCCAACACTAAGCTTAATGTCGAGTCATAATCTTAGCTAGAACCAATCTACCACATCTACACTATTGGATTTACACATAATCCGAATCACACAATTACACAAGATAATTACAATAGAGATTTAATACTTAGAAGAAGAGAGGAAAGATCACTAAACAACAATTCGTTTCTTGGCGAATACGAATGTTCTTCTCTTGCACTTGATAAAGAGAAGAGTAGAGATTAAAAGAAGAGATTGGATCACTTATGTTGGGATTCTTGATTTGATGAGACAAAGTGAATAAAATAATGAAACAAGATGGAAACAAGAAGGACCAAAATTGTCATCATGAAGTTCTACAAGATGTAGAAGAAAATAAAGATTTGGTCAAAATAAGATAAGAATGAATATTAATGAGAAGATAATTAATTGATTCTCTCATTAATATATTAATTAGTTTCCTTGTAAGCCTAGGACTCCTTATGCTATAAAAGGAGGTCCAGGCATTTAGATATCCATCCATAGAAAACTAGAGCTCTCCCAATGAGAGTATAGATAGTTAGATAGCAAGTCGACTGATGAGAGTCGAATAGTACACCATAGTTAGTTGGTGTAGCCCTAAATTATAGTTGGGGTAATAGGGAAACGTTCAATAAAGAAAACCTTGTGATAACTTTGATTGTGTTTTTTGCTATTACGATGCGTGTTATCAATCATTGTTATTGTTCATCCTAGATATATAAGATCTAATCAATCTTGAGCTATAAACGATCTTATCAATTAGTATTAGATCAGGTTGCTCTTGATATCTAGGATCACAAGGTTGCTATTGATATTGATTTTTGAACAAGAGAAGGTACAAAAAAAATTATGTTTTGGTTTATTAGCGAATTCGATGAAGTTAAGGTTTTTAGTAAACCCTAATTCAACATAAATAGGAAATTGTATGTTCATGTATTCATGATCATGAAGATGGCGTAATCAAGAAACCCTAATTTTTCTAGGGTTTTTCATATAAATATTCATTGTTTCTGATTGCGTCAAAGGTCACATTTCTGGTGCTTTAATCTTCTGTATTGAAGCCTTAATGTTTTGATTCGCTGGTCTTCATAAGCAATTGGTTTCGTTGTCATGATTATCAAGAAGGATTTCACGTTGCTATTGCTATATCAAATCTTTTGTTATCTTCTTGAACGTGATTTAACTGATGATGTGACTATTTGGGTTTCACAACACCATGTATCTGATGCTTAATCATGTTCCTACTGCCGTGGTTGATTATGTAACAGCAGGTTTCAATGGCTTCAAATTCGATACAAGATTTATTAGGGATTATTCGTTTGAAACCCTAACTATTGTTGGTAATGTTTGTGTGTTTATGGAGACAAAGAGATTTGATATTAAGAAAGAAGATCTTTTATAATCTGTTATAGCGAATGAGGATTTGTTTTAAAGAAAGAAGATATAGCCAAAGGAAGGATGTGATTCTGATTGAATATGCATGTGCTAATAACGTATGGTATTACAGTATTGGGCCATGGATGACATTAATATAACTGTTGGGCTTAACGTGTTGTGAACAAGGAATTTTAATGCTGCCAAGAAAGTGAATTTTAGTACTGCCTTTATAAATTACTGTTCGAGCAAGGATTTTAATACTGATTGCCTTGTCCGAGAAAGAGTTTGTATCGTTAGTACTATCCGACATAGATAGTTTGTACCGCTAGCTTTATCAGTTATCGGGTGACTCATGGACTTGGATCTCGGACAGAACTAATTTTCAAATAGTTTATTCTTATTGATTTATGGCTCGGTTTGGAGATTATTTGAAGATGTGATTACGAAGACAGTTGATTATTGCTTATTTGATGTTGTAGTTGGGTTTCACAGGTGCGTGTCTTATCATATCTTAAAGTTATGGTTGGCTTTTAAGATAACTTGTTCGTGCTTAAATGGTGTTGACAAAGACTTGTCAAAATCTAGCAAAGGTGTGTGATTTTTCTTATGGTGCTCAATGCTCACATTTGCTATCACTTAGTATGTGTCTCATAGAAGATGAGGATTTTGTCAAGAGGTTGCGGTCTACTTATATTCACAGATTTATTTATAAGTTCGACGTCACGTGGATAGTGCAAGACATAAGACATAAGTTTGGGAGATTCAAACTTGCTTCAACAAATTCGTTATACTCATTTTCTTCACAGTGATCACTACATAGAGGCCTATAGATTCGAGATTCAAGAGATGGTAAACATATGTGATTTCAGGGCAGCTTATTGATTAAATGTTTAACCATCTACATGCACCACTTGAGGGGAAGTGTTTCGTTACCTACTACTGATCTTTATTACTACTGCTAGTTTAAATTTCTACTGCTCATATTCATTTTTCTTATTGTGTATAATGGTGGGCAATTTGGAGTATTGAAACTGAATTAGAACTTGTTGTTATAATGATTTGTAGCTGTTATGACCAAGTTGCATTTCTAACAGAAGACCTCTTTGGATGATTACATAAGGGAAGAAGACTACAGAGATATGATTTGGCAGCTTATATTTGTGTGTGACATAGTCAAGGATTCCTAATTCTTATCTTAAGTCACAAGGGAATCATTGAAGATTTTGTGTTCATTCAGAGCGATGATTACATCTCAACTTTAGGGGAAGCTTTAGCATATGTATTCCTTTCCTTGCCTTTTGCTTCCTGATTTTACCTCTCTTCTTTACAGACTTCTCAATTTCTTCTTCCTTAGCAATCATTGGCTCTGTAATACTTTCTTCTAAGACTGAAACTTCTTTAATGGTCTTTTGTTTCTTTGAAAATTCTTGCTCCAGCTGAACACCTTGTCTCTTTACTCTTTCATCAGTTTCCATTGGCACAAAGTTTTCAATACTCTTCACCAGCTTTTCAAATTCAGTCTTGAGCTCATCAAAAGTAAGTTTCTTCAATTGAGTCAGACACAACCACTTTCTTTGTCTTTCTTTTCAAGGCTACTTCCAGAGACTTCACCCTTTCAACTAGAGTGAGAACTGCTTTCCCATAGGTAGTCTTTGTCTGATGCAGCTCTTTCTCCAAATTAGCAATCTTGGTGACCAGCTTAGGTACAAGGACCATCAATTCCTTTAGTTGCAAGTTATCCTCAGCACTTCCTAAAGTGTGTCCTTCATGGAGAGGTGCTTTATAGGATCTGAGTGGAGACTTATGTATGTTACCACTGTCTAACCCTGCATCTAAGCCAGAGGTTATAGTGGTAGCTCCCTCAGTACCAACCCTCACACCTATGGTGGTTGCCTCATCTGCTACATGGGTGAAAGTAGGACCCTGAGACTAAGGAATCTCAGTATCCTGTCTGTCAAGTTGCCTAGGTGGTGATGGTTGTAGAAGTGGTTCATTGGTAGATGGAATTGTTGGTTGAGATGTGGATGAGACTGGATCAGTAGGTGTGTGTTGGGGTTCAGCTAGGATTGCTGAGCCTTCACCTTGATCCTCAGCTGCACCTGCCAACATTGCAGGCAGCAATGGTATATAATCCCCTGCATATCCCCTTTTCATATTTGCAAAAAGCTTTTTAGTCAAAGTTGGGGCTAAATACTTTCCATTATTTTCAGTAGTAATACCCAAAATCATTTGCAAAAATCTTGGATACATCAGAAATTTAGTATTACTCTCTATGTTATGAACCATGCCATCAAAAATCAACTTTGAAAAATTATAAACCCTATTACTAGATAGACAGATCAATGCAGTAGCAATAGGACTACCAAATTGATCCCATCCACCAGACTTAGGGCTTAGGCAGTGTAGAATGGTGTGAATTAAAAATTTCCATTGGGGTGTAAAATTCTTTTTCCAAAAAGTTAGTTTGCCCTCAGAAACATACCCCAATGTTGCCAACCCATCATAAATTTCAGCATCAGGTAAATTACTAATACCTGCTGCATCTGCCAATTGAAGTTTACTTCTGACAGATGCCTCAGTAATAGTATATTCCTTATTATCAATGGATGCTACTAATTCTGGAGTCCCATTAGCAAGTGTTCTGACTGTAGCAGTCTGCCAGAACTGTTTGACTAGGGAATCATAGATAGTGGGATTATGAGTTAAGGCATACCTTAGAGAAGTACCTTTGAGAAAATCCACTATCTCAGTGAAGCCCACACTTTCATTGGGTTTCTTAAGAAAAGCGACCATGTTATGCTTGTCTGAATACTTTAAAGTGGTCATCTTGAATTCTTGAAGAATAGAAGTTGTGAATAATCGAGTGTGAGTGCTGGGTTTGGTTCGTTTAAGTAACTAAGTACTGGTAGAGAGGGGCAATTGAATTTATATTGATGAGAAACAAGGTTTCGTATTGGACACACTAAAAAAATAGTTTCTTTATAGGAAAGAAAGTTTGGGTTCAGCTGGGATTGCTGAGCCTTCACCTTGATCCTCAGCTGCACCTGCCAACATTGCAGGCAGCAATGGTACATAATTCCCTGCATATCCCCTTTTCATATTTGCAAAAAGCTTTTTAGTCAAAGTTGAGGCTAAATACTTTCCATTATTTTCAGTAGTGATACCCAAAATCATTTGCAAAAATCTTGGATACATCAGAAATTTAGTATTACTCTCTATGTTATGAACCATGCCATCAAAAATCAACTTTGAAAAATTATAAACCCTATTACTAGATAGACAGATCAATGCAGTAGAAATAGGACTACCAAATTGATCCCATCCACCAAACTTAGGGCTTAGGCAGTGTAGAATGGTGTGAATAAAAAATTTCCATTGAGGTGTAAAATTCTTTTTCCAAAAAGTTAATTTGCCCTTAGAAACATACCTCAATGTTGCCAACCCATCATAAATTTCAGCATCAGGTAAATTACTAATACCTGCTGCATCTGCCAATTGAAGTTTACTTCTGACATATGCCTCAGTAATAGTATATATTCTTTTTATTCAATGGATGTACTTATTTTGGAGTCCATTAGCAAGTGTTTGGCTGTAGCAGTCTTGCAAGGATGTTTGACTAGGGAATCATAGATAGTGGGATTATGAGTTACGGCATACCTTAGAGAAGTACCTTTGAGAAAGAGAAAATCACTCTATCTCAAGAAGCCCACACTTTCATTGGGTTTATTAAATAAAAGCGTGGACCATGTTAGCTTGTCTGCATACTTTAAAAGCGGATCAATCTTGAATTCTTGAAGAATAGGAATTTCGTGAATAATCAGTGTGAGTGCTGGGTTTGGTTCTGTTTAAGTAACTATGTACTGGTAGAGTGGGCTATTGAACTTTGTAATTGATTGAGAAACAAGGTTTCGTATTGGGGACCACTAGAAAATAGTTTCTTTTAGCGAAAGAAAAATGTTTTAATGAATAAAATTCAGTAATTATCCAAATAGGAAACCTATATGAGAGGTAATTGCCATAAAAATCTCTAACGGTAATATTTAAACAGGGAAAATCAATTTTCCCTCACCCAGTTCAACGGTCATCTACCAGTTATTTTATTTTGTCTACCTGAATTTAACTTTTGGTTACCTGTATTTGTATGATACAACCAGTAGTAACTTTCGTCTACCAGTATTAAAAATGACATACCAGTATTAACCTTTGTTCTACCAGAATTAAGCACTTACAACCCAGATATGAGAGAAATTACTGGCACAGCTTCCATCCATTCTTAAATCCATGATGTTCCTGAAAAAGTTAGCGCATAACAAGAAAAATACTGCAAAACATGTTCATAAGACAGTATTAACTTGAACTAAATATCCTAACTACTAGAATCAATACCCTAGCAGTATTAATTCTAACTACAAGTACTAATGACAAGTACAAACTTTACAATGTAAACCTCCCCTTAAATGTAGCTACAGGTTTAACATCCCAATGCTAACCACCAAGAAGTTAAATCTTATGACATCAAATCCTTTGGTGAGAATGTCTGTAACATTATTGTCAGTATGAATCTTGACAACATTTATCAATCTTTTCTCATAGCTATCCCTTATGAAGTGATGTCGAATTTCAATGTGCTTGGTTCTTAAGTGATAGACAGGATTCTTGACTATACATATGGTACTTTCATTATCAATATGGATTTTGGTGTTCATGAAATTAAAGCCATAATCCATCATCTAATTCTGTATCCATAGTACTTGCCCATAACAGTTAGCAGCTGCAACATATTCTGCCTCAGTAGGAGAATTTGCCACAATCATCTGCTTCTTGTATTGCCAAGAAATTAGTCTTCTACCAAGAAATTGACAACCACCTGTTATTGATTTCCTGTCAAGACTAGCGCCTCCATAATCACTGTCTAAGAAAGCTTCTAGTTCAAAAGGAGAATCCCTAGGATACCATAACCCTAGTTTGGGTTGATGTTTGAGGTACCTAAAAATACATTTTACTGCATTTAAGTGTAAAGCTTTTGGAGTGATGAAAACTAGTCAGCACAGAAGCAAACTGATGTCTGGCCTTGATGCCAGTCAATACACTCAGGAAATTATCATAGACCTATAGATATGCACATCTACATCTACACCATCCTTCATTTTGACCCAGGGGATTATATAGATAATAGGAGTAAGTAGTAGCTGTTTGATGGAAACAAAATCAAACTTTTAAGGATGTCAGCTACATACCTGTCTTGACTAATAAAGATTCCTTCAGGTTATTGTTTCACCTGTAGTCCCAAAAAGAATGTGAGCTCACCCATGGAGCTCATCTAGAATCTTTTGTGCATGCAATCTTCAAACTCAGTACACATAGACTGTGTTGTAGAACCAAAAATGATGTCATCCACATAAACTTAGACTAATATAATGTCACTCTTGTTTTTTCTGATTAAAAAATGTTTTGTCATGGTACATCTCATGAAAACATTTTTCTAGTAGGAAAGATAGAACAGGTCTAATCAACCAAGCTCTAGCGTGCTTGATTGTAGCCTCATAAAGAGAGTTTTGGATCACCCTTAGAGGACTTTGTTTGGTATGTGCAGGATCAAACAAAGCCTGGAGGTTGGTGAACATATACCTCCCTCTAATAGTGCATAGTGTCAAGCACTTTTTAACTTCACTTTTGGTGACAGTGAATACCATGTATGATGCAAAGGGCTAAAAATAACCTAATTGCCTCTTTCCCTGGCAACTGGTGCAAAAAGTCATTATAATCTATTATCCCTTACTCCTGTCTAAACCTTATGCTACAGCTTTGCCCTTTATTTTTTACAACAATGCTTCTCTCATCTCTCTTATTCTTGAAGACCCACTTTGTGCCAATTACCTTTTTCCCATATGGCAAATCAACAAGTACCCAAACCTTCTGTAATTTGAATTGTAGCAATTGCTCTTGCATTGCTTCTACCCAGCTTTCATCTTGTAAGGCTTGTGATATGTTCTTGGGTTCTTCTTGGGAGAGAAAACATGCGAACAGACAGTTTTGATGGTCTTTATGATTTGTTCTGTTCTGATTATAGATGTAGCTTACCAAAGCTTGTTGTACTGAAGAGGCCTATCTTTCCTCTTGTTTGAACTATTGATTTAGGATCTCCTAGAATTTGACCTTTAGGGTGATCCTTATGAACTCTGAGTGTGGGAATATTACTAACATCAATGGTGTTATCTATATTTTTGAAATCAGCCTCTGTACCCACATCATTATCATCATAAGCTCCACTGAATATGCTATCATTTGGAAATGCATTTGAAACATCTTCTAAGTCAGGCATATTTGGATCAGTGGGTAGATCAACATTAGGGAGAGTAGATGCATCAATAGGTATTTGTCCTCCAAGATAGACAAAAGATGATTCACCAGCATTTGCACTTATGGGAGTACTAGCAGCACTAACATATGGTGTGTTGGCAGTATTAATAGATGGCCTACCAGTATTAAGTTTGTTAATACTGGTAGCCTAAGCTGCCCTCTTTGTAGATGCACTTTTCCTCTTTTCTTCTTCAAAAGCTTGCCTATGCTAGACATCATCCTCGGCCATTGAGCAAGCATTCTTGAGCCACCCATCCTTCAAGATCATCTTTCAAGGCTTGTTCAGCTGCGATATCTTCTGAATCCAGTTCACCCTTGTCATTAGGAGCATTTTCAAAAGATTTTTCTTGTGCGTCTTGAATAACATCTTCTACTGGAATCCTTGGTCTATGAAGATGTAATGGAAGCAGTATGTACTCCTGAGTAGGTTCTTTATCTTTTCCTAATGAACCTGCAACATAAGATTCTTGTATACCTTTACCTATTATTTTACCTCCTTTGGGATCACTTCCAAAAGCTACAAAGCCTCCATTGTAATCTTCATAATCTAAAAGATAAGCTTTGTTGCCAGTCATATGGCTAGAGCAACCACTATCCACCACTGCATGATCCTATAAACAGATCTCTGGATTGCCCTGCACAAAAAGTAAGAGAAATCAGTATCTCTTAGGGACCCAAGTCACCACAAACCTGGATATCCCTTTTGGGTCAACATACTCAAACTTCTTGAGTATGAAAGATCCTTTTTCTTTGGACTCATGATCTATGTAATTTCCCTTAGGCCTCCAAACCCACCTTGACTTATTAAGATCATTATTCATCTTACCCTTACCAGTATTAACTACTGCTCTTATCCCAGCAGTAGTCATATTTTTAACCCTAGAAGTTTTAACATCTTGTTTTAAGTTTTTAGGTCTAAAAGCTGGTTTTGTATAGTAAGACCTCTTGATTGGTGAATATGAGGCTCTTAGTCTTACATTGTCCATTCTTGGGTAAATTGGTCTAATAACACTACTAGTTTGTGATGTTTTTGGGGCAAATGGTCTAGCAGTACTAACAGACCTAGCAGTACTAACAGGCCTAGCAGTATTAATAGTTTTACTGCTCTTTTCTCATTTGGCCTAACAGGATTAACCAAACCTGTTCTGGTTAGTACTCCTGATGGGACAAAATTCCTTCTTGCTTGAGGGTAGTTCAATTTATTTGAAATTTTTTTATGATTAACCCTTTTAGCATCATCCCATACTGGTTTGACCACCCTTTGACCAGTATTGACCACATTTTTCATCTTAGGTTCTAGGCTCTTTTTGTCATAAAAATCACAATCTTTGATCAAATAGCTGCTTAAGTTTCATTAGTCTTAACAGGACTAACTTCAGACACATCATTCTCATCATCTGAGTTCCAATCCTCAATAATGACTTTATCTTTGTTAATGTTTGGTGTAGACACAACTGATTCATTGACAGACTTAGGTTTTTCAACATTTACTTCATTTGTATTAAATATTGTCTCATAGTTTAGATTTACTTAGTGTCAGCTTTAAGCTCAGTTGTTTTTGATCAATGATTTTCTTCTCTACATGGCATATTCATCTAAACCTGGCAAATGATATGTCAGCTTCTAGGCGGTTAGGAAGTTTCCTGTTATGTAGAGGGATAACTCAGCATGATAACCATTCTTTAGAAAACTATAATTGGCTGGTGTGGATATTCATCACTAGATCTGACCCTCATAAATACTCTATAACTGGAGATCGCACTATCGTTTAAGACTGTCATTCATTTCATTCAATTATGTGCCATATCCTAAAACCATTGTTATACAGGAATACTCATTTGACTGTTGTTTAAAATTTTAAGACTTCTTTTGGGATGTTTCTTCCTATTTTGCATATATTGAATATTCTAACTCACATAGATTTCCGTTACAACTTTTTCTATTTCCATGTTTAGGTGGGTGATTTTTATTCTTATGCTGTTTAGCTCATAGTGGGGTATCATCATTTTCACCCAAGCCAGTTCATTCTTTTCATGTCCAAGAATTCTAGATTCTAGAGATTCTAAAGCTAACCCATAACCCTGAATTTCTAGTCTGGCTCTGCTATGTTTTTCTCTTTCGCTATCATAGTTCTTTTGAAGAGTTTTAAAAGATTCAAGACATTGTTTAGAACAAGTTTATACCTCATTGTCAGAAGAACTTGATGAGATTGAAGAGGAGATGGCCATTAAAGCTATAATTTAACGGGTTTATCAAAATCATTGCTCTTGGTTTAGGCACCTCTAGACCATCTTGAGCCACCAGTGCTTGTGATGATGGTTCATTTGTAGTTGCATTCCTCCTGCCATTATCACCATAAGATCTTTTCCCTTGGTTCCATCCTGATTTGCATTCCTTAGCAAAGTGCCCTTTCTTGTGACAGTTGTAGCACTCAACTTGTGACTTATCAAAGGTAACATGTTGTTTTCCTCTGAAATCTAAGTTCCTTCCTGTCTTCTTGATGAATCTCTGCACCCTAACAGTCAACATGGCTACTTGCCACTACTATATCCATTATTCCATGTCATCTGATCAATCTGATTTAAATCCTCATTATCAAAGTGAAGGACTGGTTTTCTGTTTGCAAGAAAGAACTCAATACTCATCACAGCACTTGGAGTAGATGAAACTGAACTTGATTAATTAGTTCCTCCAGCAGTTTTAACTCCAAATTTCCACTAGCGTTTCATCTTCATTAGTTTGCTAGTATTTCAGCGGATAGAAAAGCAATTAAGTTTGGCGAATTTGATGTGGGAACTTGAATACCGTTTCATTCATCTTATAGACACTAGTGTTATAGAGATCATCAATATTAGTCTGGTCTATGTCTGGCTTATTTCTCATGAGTAAAGCAAATTTGACTTCTTAATAGGAGGAAGTCTTTTAGAAATTTTTGATTGTGAGATCTTCCTTTGATACTGGAGCAGCATCACTCTCATTGACTTAGAGCTTTTGGAACTATCATACGCTATATCCAGACTGATCATTTGGTGACTGTAGTAAGTTTTCCAAACTGATGTTTTTGATCATTATTATGCATCTTTTTGGTTTCTTCATTTCCTCCAACTTGTTTTGATTTGCCTCCTAGAGAGGATTTAGCATCTGGAACTTATGAACTTAAGGAGATACTTCAGAAGGTATTGCTTTAAATCAAGATGCTCTTAACACTTTCATGATTCCTTTTGGCAGCTAGTTGTTTTGCAGTTTTAGGAACAGGAGGAGCAGAAGGACCAGATTGATCTCCTGTTGGTGCAGTTTCTTCTTGGAAATCTCCATTGACAATTATGTCCCATAAGCTATGATCTGTATGATAGATATATTGACGCATTTGCATGCTCTAAATATCATATTCTCCCTTCTTGATGATAGGGATTTTCATTGCTGTGATTGTTGGTGGAGGAGTGTCTTGTTCTGTCATCTTACTGTTTGAGTGTAGATCTGTTTCAAACAATAGAGTTCTTCTTATTCAGAGTTTCTACACAAGCTCTGATACCACTTGTTTGATCCCTTACTGAATAGATCTTTAACCTTTAGCTTGCAAAGGGTTTGTTACTTTAGATAAATCTAAAGCAACAATATGATACGAACGGATCGATTAAGAGATAATAGAACGATAAAGATAGAATAATTGACGTTCGAGAGGTCGAATAAGCTCTCCTAATAAAGATAAGAAATAACTAAACCATTAATAATATTCAACATTCAACATAACCACCATTACAATCCTAATGCCCTATTTATAATAAAAATATCCTAGACTTCTTGACTAAGAAAACATAATAAAGGAAACTAAATATACTAATTAATTATAATAATATGCAAGATCATATCAATACTTCAGCCCCCAAAAACACCTTGTCCTCAAGGTGTTGCTCTATAATCTTGCATCACGTGATTCTGGGATCCCATGTTCTTCGTTGTATCCCTTTGGTGTGCTTCAAGCGCATGTAGTCCTGAAAATTTCTCTCGATCTCTTCATGTAGATATGCCGTCTTACCAGGCTCACGCGGAACTCTTTTGCTATACGACTGTTCTTGAAAACTCAATCTTTCAAGCGAGATCCACAGTTTTTTAGTTGGCTGCGATGCAACCACAAACTTCTTCCAAAACAACTTTGCCTTCATTCGTCTTTTATAACATCAATTTTGTTGTAGCCTGTATGAATGGACTTGCCGCTCCTGATTCTTCTTTTCTTTTACCGTTGCCTGTATCAATTTGCTCTTCTTCTCTTTTTCCGCAGCCTCTACTGATTTAAAGAGCTTATCAGACCACAAAGAGAATGCCTGATGCATATGTGTAAAACACTCCTTCACTTTAATCTGGCGCATAAAACAATCCTCCAATTTCTTTATCACCTTTATTTTAAACACATCCTCAAAAGCTTCTTTGGTTGATGCCATTTCTTCCAATCTTTAGTTTTTTTTGTTTATGGAACAGTTTTCTTATATGACACAGTAGGCAATGAACATTTTTTTTGGAAACCCTAGAATTGAAATAGCTCTGATACCAATTGATACGAACTGGATCGATTAAGAGATATGTACGATAAAGATAGAATAATCGACGTTCGAGAGGTCGAATAAGCTCTCCCAATAAAGATAAGAAATAACTAAACCATTAATAATATTCAACATTCAACATAACCACCATTACAATCCTAATGCCCTATTTATAATAAAAATATCCTAGACTTCTTGACTAAGAAAACATAATAAAGGAAACTAAATATACTAATTAATTATAATAATATGCAGGATCATATCACAATAGTAAAACACTAATTTAACACTATTGATTATGCGGAAACTAATCAATTATGCCTCATGAAGAACAAGTATTAAGTAACACAAGAAAAAACTTTGTATTATAACTTGAATACTAATAGGTTACAGATTCATAAGTCTTTGATTGCTATGATGTATCTATATTGATCTATGTGATCTTTAGCAAATATCTATGTACCTTGGTTCCTTTTATACAAATAGGAAACCCTATGGGCTGGACAAAAAATCGGCGTTTTATAGAGTCGATGCTATCATTTTCTAGATATCTCATGCATATCTCTAACAATAACTAACTTCTACAATAAGCATAGATGATCTTTTACCATAAAACCGAGTACTAACTTATAATGGATCTTCTAGTACTTACTATTCTAACTCTTCTAACAGTTAACATTGTAGTTATGGGCCATAACTAAATATATAACAAACTGAATTAAGTCTTGTATACATAATTCCTAACAATCCACAAACAACATGCGCTGTGTTCTCGAGTTATCTTTTGAGAGAAAAGAAAAGAAATTGAAAGAAGGGAAGCGAAATAGAGGAGAAAAAAAGAAACTTACAAACTTATTATGTGTTCTTGAGTTTGAAGAGATTAGAAGGAAGGAAAGGGAATAAACATATATGTAATTCATGAGCGTTTACCCCCTGTAAACTTGTTAATCAAATGGAACTAAAAATATATCATAAACTTGGTTACATTGTTAAATCAGTTTTTCTAAAAAAAAATCATAATAATTCTATGGGTCACCAAAAAGTTAAAATAATATCTTACTTCATATTGGAAATATATGCTTTTTAGGGCATGTGCATGAATTTGTTATGTCTAAACTAAAATTAGCCCTATCAATTACATAGTACTCGTATTAAACAAATAAACCATAATGAAATGGCAGTAGCTGTAAAATCACACAAAAGTATCAACGAGCAACAATTAGATGGATCGTTTGATTTAATATTTCAAGAAAGAAGATAGCAACACAGTTCTTTATTGAAGAAATTTGATCACAACTATATCAGATTTAATTTGTGTTTAACCTCAATAGCATGGTAAACCATTTTTGATTTTGAAGCAGTTGAAGGTTTGGAACATGTTAGAGATGACCAAGAACAGAGATAACATGGTTAATTTGGTCAACATATATTTTTTGTGAGTTAAACATAGCCTTTCCTTCCCTTTCTACCCATATTTAGGAGGAAGATTTTAGAACAAAAAAGGCACAAATCTCCCCTTCCATTTCCTTCCTCACTCTTTCCTTTCTTTTCTTAACAAACTAGAAAACACAAAAAAAGTTTAATTTTTGTCTATTTCCTTTCCTTTCTCTTGTCAAATAATCTTGAGAACACAGTGATGGAATCTTATATTTAAATAAGAACTTAAGATCAAAAGAGAAATCAAAAGAAAGATCAAGAATATACTCACAAGTATGAAGAACAAGATGATGACACAAGATCTAAACTATATAAACCTAGATCTTGAAAAACCAATGGAAACCCTTGAAACCCTAACTTTGATCTTGAATTTAAACCCTTTAAATCAACAAACCAACACTTAAAAACACCTTAGATAACCTTTACTAACAACCTAGAACACTTGGATCTTGTTAGAAATCAAAGGAAACCAAACCCCTATTAGGGTGTTTTGGTCTGTGAGCTTCAAGAGAGGGATAGTGGAAAGAAGAAATTTTTAAAGGCTTGAATGAATGAGTGAAACCCTAAAGTGTGGAAATGCTTGAGTATTTTAGGGAAAAATTAAGGGTTAGGGTTTTATCCCTTGGTTTCAAGTCAAGTGTACTTAAACCACTCCCTCCTAGGTCCTTATGGTTTGTGGGTTTTAGGTAGCAAGATAGGATCAACGAATAATTTTCTAGCTAATTCTGGGAAATAAAGGACTTGAATTTCAACAGTGTTGCATAGTGGTTTAGTGCGTCCTCCTTTGGTGCTAAGAAGACAAGAAATGTGTAAGAGTAACAAGCTCATGTTGGTGCATGGGAGATGGATATAAAAATGTCACTTTCCTTAATTTCCACTAGCACATGCATGGTATTTTCAAAATTTATGATGCTCTCCTATTTATTTGAGCTTATGCGTTCCAATAGAATAAGAAGGGAGAGGATGAACAAAATTTTTAACATTACAACAAGAAAACGATATGATAAACTAGGGGTTTACATGGCAATGGTGGACAATTTCTGGCTCTCCGTTTGTGACCTGAAATATACGACGTAAATTAGTAAAAGTCGTTAATAGTGAAAGTGTAACATACCCACATAACACTATAGAATGATCAAATCAAGTGACGAAGTATTAAAGTTAAAGAATTTCAAAGAAGTTTTCGTCACTCTGATACCGAACGTCTTTCTCGAAGTGACGAAATGTTAAAGTTAAATAACTTCAAGAAAGATGCATCATTAAAGCTTTCAAGCTATCAAACCAAGAAAGGTATGAGCATGTCGGTCCAAAAGTCACGAGTTCACAAGATGGCAAAGTTTACAAGATGGCGAAAAGAGATTATGCTTGGTTGATGATCTCAAGGTGCTCAAGATCACATATTCACATACAAGTCAAGATAAAGGAACAAGCTCAAGCCTAAAGTTAATGATCACTATGCAAAGAAGCAAGACAAAAGATCAACTGTTACACAAAAAGGACTTAAGATCAAGACAAGAAGCTTCAACGATTAATGATCAAGGTCACAAGGAGAGATCTCTATGATCACCCCTTATGGCGAGATTGTTAGGAACACAGAAAGTGTTGATCATTTATGAGATCTCAACGATCGTCCCTTAGGGGGAGATTGTTAGGAATTCAGTTTTTAATGAAGTGACGATCATTATCGATCTCACGAGCCTTAGTAATAGCTAGTCAATTCAATGTAATATCTAATTAATCTAACTAGGCCAGCTTATAGAAAGTCCAAGGAAAGGCCATAGAAAGCCCGACCCGACCCAACTATGTAAGTATATTAACCCTCTCCACACATGGAGAGGGTGTTGGTTGAATCTAGGGGTGTAAACGATTCGAGCTTTTAATGAGCTACTCGAGCCCGAGCTCGAGCTTAATACTCACGAGCTCGAGTCGATCTCGAACAAATATTAGTGCTCGATTAGTTTGACGAGCCGGGCTTTGAAAACTAATATTTGGCTTGGCTCGTTCGAAAACTCGTTTAAACACGAGTCGAACGAGCTAGTCGAGCTTAACGAGCCAAACGAGCTACTCGAGCTTAACAAGCCAACACTTAATATATAAATTTTTAAGCTTATTTTATTTTAAAAATTTTAAGATATTTTTCTAGTATTATTGAGATTTAAGTTGTATCTTAATATTTTATTTCTAAGTTACATTTTTACTCTAAGGTAAACCTCTTTTTTATTATACTTTGTTTTATAGGCTTTTTATTTTTCTTTCTTTCTTCTTTATTTCTATGTGAGATGTGTTTTCTCTTACTCTTTTTTGAACATGTGTTATTCTTTTTTACTTCCATCTTTTATATCTAATATGTACATTATTTGCTTTTTAGTTATTAATAGTTTTTTTAAACAACTAAATGATAACTCTTTTAAGTTTAATCTATATAAATACACTTATTTATCTTACCTAAACTTACATAAAGAATTTGAATGTGCGTTTTTATTTGCATAACTGTCAAATGATTTAAGTTTACACACTTTTGCTTATAGGATTATCTTTAAACGTGTTTCAATCAAATTATATTGGCCACAATAACAGTTTCTTTAAATCCTGATACATCTTGTCTGATCCAAGATGAATTGAATATTTTGACTTATGCGATTCATTCATAATCAACTCTCTTAAGTCACCAAAACAGGGAATCCAATTTCTATTCCTCAAACATAACATTCCATCAGCACGTGGCTCTAGCTTCTTAATCATACCACACAGATCTTTGGTTCCAAAATTCTCTTCTTTCCTCGCCTCAACTTGAGCGTTTAAAATTTGCGTAGGAAGGTTCAAACCAATCGTCAAAACCAAAGCTCAAACTCGTAGCGGCTTATTCCGTTTCTTTTAGCTCAAGGTATCTGCTACCACGTTCGCTTTTCCTGGATGATAATGAATCTCGCAATCGTAATCACTCAACAGCTCTAACCATCTACGTTGTCTCATGTTCAACTCCTTTTGATCAAGAATATGTTACAAACTCTTATGATCAGTAAACAACACGCATTTCGTGCCGTACAAATAATGTCTCCACATCTTGAGAGCAAACACTACATCTCCAAGCTCTAAGTCATGTGTAGTGAAATTCTTCTCATGAATCTTAAGTGGTTGTGACACGTAGGCTATGACCTTCTCCCTTTGCATCAAAACTACGCCCAATCTTTTACGAGAATCATCACAATAAACCATGAAGTTTTCACTACCTTCGGGTAAAGCCAAAATCGGTGCACTACACAACTTCTGCTTCAACAGTTGAAATGCAGCTTCTTCCTTTTCACTATAATCAAATTTCACGTTCTTTTGAGTCAGCTTTGTCATAGGCTTGGCAATTTTTGAGAAACCTTCGATAAATCGTCGGTAATAGCTAGCAAGACCTAGAAATTAACGAATCTCTATCGGAGTCTTGGGCGATGCCCAATCCTTGATTGACTCAATCTTAGTTGGGTCCACATGAATGCCTTCACTATCAATCACGTGACCAAGAAATTGTACCCTTGACAGCCAGAAATCGCACTTCGAAAACTTGGCGTACAATCCTTCCTTCTTAAGCAATTCCAAAATTGACTTTAAGGTGTTTTGCGTGCTCTTCTTGGCTCTTGGAGTACATCAAGATGTCATCAATGAAAAAAATCATGAATTTATCTAAGTACAGTTTGCACACTCGATTCATCAGATCCATGAATACTGCCGGTGCGTTAGTAAGTCCAAACGGCATAACTTGAAACTTATAGTAACCGTAGCGTGTTCTAAACGCTATCTTTGGAACATCTTCCTCTTGAACTCTGAGTTGGTAATAACCAGATCTCAGGTCGATCTTAGAGTAGACTCTTGATCCTTGCAACTTATCAAACAAGTCGTCGATTCTAGGGAGTGGGTATCGATTCTTCACAGTCAGCTTGTTCAGCTTGCGGTAATCGATACACATATGAAAAGATCCATCTTTCTTTTTGACAAACAAGACCGGGGCTCCCCAAGGTGAGGAGGTCTTATAAATCCCTTGTCAGAAAGTTCTTGTAGTTGAGTAGACAGTTCTTGCAGTTCTGACGGTGCTAATCTATACGGGGCGCGTGCCACAAGTGCAGCACCAGGGACCAAGTTGATTTAAAATTCAACTTGTCGAATAAGCGGTAATCCAGGCAAGTCTTCTGGAAAGACTTTAGGAAAGTCCCGTACAGTCGGCACGTCCTTAAGTCACTTCTCCTCCGACTTGTCTTTGGTTTCTATCTTCTTAACTTGTGCCAGAAAAATTGGGCAACCTCTCTTAATATACTTCCGAGTCTTAGTGCATGATATAATGCTCAACTTTGACTTCTTTCCTTTGTCACTTCTATCACCTTGGACTATCAAAACTTTGTATCCATAGGGAATCCGTACAATCTTTTCATCACACACGATCACCACATGATGGTTTGCTAACCAATCCATGCCGATGATGACGTTAAAACTACAAAGTTCTACTGGCATTAGGTCAATATTGAATAGGTGACTTAACAATCCTAACGTACAACCTCTAAGCACAGTATTGGATCATATTAGCCTTCCATTAACTAGCTTAATAGGGTACTTAATGTCTATGATAGATGGGACGATGTCACTTAGAAGGATAAAAATTGTGGGTACAAAATTTCTGTCGGCTTGGTTCTAGGTACTTGCAAAATTATGTCCTTTGCCTTATTTCATGACCATTAGAAACTTGGACGATGAAGAAATTTCCTAATTTTCTCGATTCTATCCCAAAGTAATTACCGTGACTACAAGGAGCGTGACACGGTCTCTTGGCTAATGGTACGGTGTCTCCATATGGTAATATTGAGGAAATCTACTTAGTTACGGAACTTATTAATACGGATATATATGACAGACATAACTCGTAAACACGCACGTAAAATATTGGTAAAATATGAAGATGATAAAATCATATCGAAATTGTAGAGAAGAGAAAAAAAGAATATAGAAGTGGAAATAAATTGGCAAAAATTTTGAGGTGACTACTCTTAGCATAGGATGGTCCTCTCTAAATTATACATAGGTGATCAGGCTATGTATAATTTATGTACTAACGATAAAATGCTCGTTTCGTCAAACTAGTGTTATGTTTAAAAGTTTGTATGGTATAAACAGTGTTGTTTCTAAGGTAGAAAAATAGTTCGTGAAAACGAGAACATTTTAATTTATATAACAACACAAGATATTTTGTAAGACTTAGTAGAAATAGTTTAAGAGGTGATACTAAAATAGTTTATGAGAAAATCACGTGACCGTTTATAGTGTAAGAGTGAAGGGTCTATAAAATGGTAACAAATGGTCTACGAGTTGACAACCAAATAGCTTAAATTGCGACAACGAAATATTTTTATAAAAACTGATTAGTTCTTAAGATGGCGTCGAAATATTATAACATACAACGAAACTGGTTCATAAGTAACAACGAAATGTTTGTAGATGACGCAAGTAATTTTAATAGGTAGCCAAAAGAGTTCAAAAATAACTATAATATGGTTATAAGATGGAAATTAATTTCCGTTCATTAAATGATAAGTCAGAAAGTATAGGTAATAAAGGATTAATATAAAAGATGTTGACAAACGTTTATAAATTGAATATAAAAAGTTATATAAAGGTGTTAGAGAAATGATTTATAAAACAATGGGCAAAAGTTTATAAACGTCGACATAATAGGTTAAAAGATGAAAACAAGTAAGTTTGTAAAATGGTTTGGAAAATAGTTTATGAGATGATAGTAGAATAATTTTTAAGAAAATGACAAAATGGTTTATAGGATGACAACAAAGTTGCTTACGAAATGGCACAAGTATAGTTTATAAAATGCTAGCAACAGAATGATTTGATAAGATGGTAGTAATTTAAGGAGTAGCTTACATAAATAAATAGAGAAATTAAGTGTAACTGACGGAATCGTCATGACACATACATTAACAGGAAATTTAAAACATCCACTCAATACAACGAAATTTATAGAAAAGTACTAATGCGAATATAGTCTAAGAAGACTTTGACTTAGGTCACTAGGTAAGGCGGGAAGATCTCTTCTTAAGCATTGGTCTTGTCTTTGACGACACTAGAGTTCTCGCGAGCTTTTTCCTTCCAAATTTGGTTCACTTGGTTTTTTGATTTCTCAACTTCTGTCATTCATCCCTAAAATGTCCTAGCCTTCCACATTCATAGCAAGTGATGGTAGCCTTCGGATTTGCCACATGGGCTCTCTGGTTCATTGCAGCAACGGATGCCTTACAATCCCTAGTCATGTGGCCAACCCTCTTACATTTACTACACTTCACAGTACACGGCCCAACATGATGCAACTTACACTTGTTGCAGTAAGGTAAATTCTAGCATAAGCCTTCTTTCCATTGGCTCTAATAGTGTAAGCCCTTGCCACATCCGGTTTCTTGAAGGTGTTGTTTGTGGCACTAGTTATCCTCTTGGTTTGGTCTTAATTTTCCTTTTGATGTTAGCATTCTTTTCTATCGTGTTTCTTGTCATATGCCTGATTCATCGATCTGTGAGTCATGCGGGGGTTGTGGGGATTTTTATTTTTTGTCTCGTAGATAGCAATAGCTTCAATAGCATCAGTAACTCGCTGGGCCACAATCTGGTCAATCTCCGCAGAACTCATTCCTTGTCTGTTGCCGACATTCTCTTCAAATCAAAAGAAATAATAAAATAATAAAATAAAATAAGTCAGGTTCCTAAAGTCGCGTTTCCAAAAGTGGAATGTTACGAGGTGACGGGTTAAAGTCATGTTCAACTTAATCGGCATGTTTCTAGATGACGGTATGAGACGACGTAGGAGAAACAAAAGTATGGGACGGGTGCTCAACTCGCATTCGGGTTCGGACAGTAAGATAACGTAGGATCGGAAGACTATGACAAGTTTTGATGTTATGTAAAATAGTATATTGTAAATTTATGAAAAAGTTTTAATGACCATCGTATCACTCACGATGTCTTGAGAAACGTTTAGAGACCATTGTGCAACTCACAATGTCCTGGGGGAAAGATCTATTATTTATATAAATAACTTTTATATAAAACCAATGAGAAAATCTAAGTAAGGCAAAATAAATGTAATATAATTATGGAAATGTATATACTTAAAACCCGTATACTTATCGATAGTACTTATGTACGTAAGCAGGTAAACACGTAGGATCACATACTGGTTATAGACCAGACCTAAATATACTACCTGGATCTCTATAACCTTGGCTCTGGAAACCAATCTGTCACACCCCCAAACGGGGCCTGGACGGAAAACACGTGTTCGGGGGCGTGACGTCATAATATCCATCACATAAGATATAAAGAAGCGACCTCTAAGTACGTTAAAATCCAACCATCATGCATTAATTAAAATAGATAAAATTTTCATGATTTCATAGATAAATATGCGGAAGCGAATAAAAGAGTTTAAAGTTGCAACACGATGTTAAAACAATAGATAATAATTCTTGAAAATAGGTCCAATGCATGGCAGCACCAAATAGCAACCAAGGACATCCACAACTAAGTACCTGAGAAAAACATGTTAAACGTCAACATAAAGTTGAGTGAATTCATAGGTTTAAGTTTAGTGTTAAAAGTGGACCACAAGTTCACAGTACGCATGTGACAGTTATAACAGATACAACTTCATATAAAAAGAATGTATTTACTGTTGCCTAAATCAGACACCGATGCTCAATTTAAAAGGAACAATTATATAAAGCCAAATAGAATTTACTCGCCCTAAAGTATCCGACAAGAAGTCACCTATAAGACCAAGATCACCTAGTAAAATATGACATGGTATGTATCTGTTTATCGGGAGCCCCGTGGGTAGTGAGCGCTACTCACCCAGATAGGGATAATTAGTCTCAATAGATCTATTTACAACATTCGCGCTTACTTAACTAAACAGTCGGTTAAGCAATTGACGGTTCATGATAGTTCGGGCATTAGTGGTCTATTCGCTACTTAGGGAACACGTAATTAGGAAAAGGAAACGTAAAGTAATTGTGTCCATAGTTTAAAAACAAGCAATGTTTCTCACCCTAAAGTAGTAAATTAAAGATAGTAAAACGTGAGGCTATGAACTCACCTTAGCAAGATGAGCAAATGATAAATCACGCAGTAAAAGATGATATAGAAATCTAGCGGTGACCTAGAATAATAACGCGTCATAGAAACACGGAAAGTATGCCAAGAATTGCAAAATATGTTCATCACCAAAAGACATCCATGTGTGTTTGTTTTGATTTGATTATCAAATCATGACAAAATAAAATTATCGAGTTTTTTGTTAAGTTCAATGTTTAACAAAAAATTACTATTTTTAGTAAGTTTCTATTTTAGGAAAGTTTCTAGTTTCAAGACGTTAATAATGTCCCCTATATTTATTAAGTTTCCATATTTTCAAAACGCACTAACTAGT
>BQNB010023068.1:0-56890 GCA_026074375.1 Tanacetum coccineum | reverse complement strand
TTGAGAGTTACTTCACTAGTCAACAAGCTCCCTTTATGGCGAAGAAAACCTTACAACATTGCTTACAATATTTTACAATACTAAGCTATATGTCAAGTTCTTCTTCGGGTATAACCAAACCCGTTATGTTTATGGCCCAACATAACAAACCTTGTGTTTTAAGGCCTAAACATATAAACCATCTAACCTCAAATCTAAGTGATGTATGATGATGATGATACATTGTAATCCTTGCAGGACTCCAGTTGACACCGAAAAGAAGCTTGGACCTGAAGGATCACCGGTCACTGATCCCACTTTATATCGCAGCCTTGCCGGATCACTTCGGTATCTCACCTTTACCCGACCCGATTTGTCATATGCAGTTCAACAGTTATGTCTGTACATGCATGATCCTCGAGAGCCACACCTTAATGCTATGAAACGTGTTCCACGGGGTTGCGAATGCTGTAGCTGAGACATCTTGGATTCGCAACCTCCTTCGTGAGCTTCATACCCCACTTTTCACAGTGACCTTGGTATACTGTGATAATGTCAGTGCTGTATACATGTCTGCAAACCCAGTACAACATCATCGCACCAAACATATAGAGATTGACATCCACTTTGTTCGTGACAAAGTAGCAGCAGGTCATGTTCGAGTTCTTCATGTCCCTTCTCGATTTCAGTACGCAGATATCCTCACAAAAGGTCTCCCATACCCGTTGTTTGCTGATTTCAGATCCAGTTTGAGCGTCCGCAAAACTCCCGCTCCAACTGCAGGGGCGTATTAGAGTACATATTATATTTAATGTAATCGACCCATTGGCCCAAACCCATAGTCTAGAATATTCTATTGTATCATATATATAGGTTGGTTGTTATCAATAATCATCAAGCAATCAATTAATATAATATTCGTATCATATACATATACCAAGTTCTACAAGTTTATGATAAATGGTTGTTTATTGCAAACCTGTAGCTGAACTGAAAGTATTATAAGAACAGCTCGTCTTGGTACGGATCAAACGATAAGTGTTTTTATTTAAACGATAGACAACTACTCGACCATAATCAGATCCTAGTTTAACCTTTTTATGGTACAAAACAAGTGATACGTTTCTTGATCGAATATCGTTACCTAACTAGTTCAAACAATTAATACAGAATAATAATGATTGGTTCATATGCACCATTTGCTTTCTGCAAGCAGTTTGATGCAAGTATGCAACTACCCTCTATTTATTACACCATTAACTACCAACTACTCGTAGGTTACTCTTTACCTCTCCTCCATGGCATCGAATTGAAACAACCATGTGTCGCCTATAAAGTTGATCGATATATGGCCATATCATGCTCTTTCCCTCGCCTATCATTTTAGGTAAACCACCACCGTCTATAATATCGTACGTGTTTGGTTAATAATTTACATAATCATTACTTCATTCGATGTTACAAGATGCAAGACGTACAGCAGTACATATAACAACATTATAGTATACATGTCGCGTTAGGTTTAGTTTACTTGTACCGGCCAAAGTAAAGATTAGACAAGTTCATGTTAATACATACAATCTTCCATGGATGCATGATTGTTACATTCATGGTATGCATACTGCAATTCCATGTATATTGCTAAATATTATCCTTCTCATGCAACTAATAGATAGGGCCGTCCTGCTGTTTTCGATCGTCCTAGATAATAACGACAAAGAGACCCTATTACATTTGTAAACTAAAAAGAAATTGCATATAAACATGAATTATATAGCTCATGTATGTTTAATATTATACACATTTATATGTAAAACTAATATAAATGTGACCCTTTTAAATGAACTTGCATACTCTTCTGAAGCTCCTCTGCTAATAGATAGTAACACAAATATGTATCTGAAACATAACACTTTACTTAAAATAATAGTTTCTAAAAGCAATCAATGCTTCTTGTTAACTTTACAATACCAAAGACAATATATCAAATATACTCTCACAAATCGCCATCTATTGTTTTCTCCGTATTTATTTACTACCTACTCTTAACAACTCATCACATATATTTTTCTTGGTATTCAACCCTATAAATACTAAAGGCTTACAACTCTCGTTAATACAAAGAAAAAACATCACACATAAACACGAGCGAGGGAATTGAATGGAGTCGGTAGCGCGCCAAATTCCTAACGGGCATCACGTGAAAGATCGTTGTGTGTATTTCGAGATGCCATTGCACTACCCAAGGCATACTCGGGCAGAGTACGAGACCATGCCCGAGTGGAAGCTTGATTGCTTGCTCAAATCTTACGGTCTACCTATCTCTGGAGACGTAAACCAAAAGAGGAAGTTTGCCATGGGTGCTTTTTTATGGCAATATTGAGCTTATTCTACTTATATGTATTTCTCATTATAGATTACGAGGTGTATTAATAAACTACGTTTAGATAATTATAGTACTAAGGTTTGTTTGATCGTTTATATTGTGTATGTTAATTACTTCTTATTCTCTGATTATATGAGTTTAGTAACAATGTACTCCGTAACATGTAAAATAGAACGTTTAATTAATCTCTCTTAGACATGTTCATGAGTTTCGTTCCCCACAAACAATAAAAAAGGCCACGTAGTTTAATAATTACTGGTAGTATTTCTTAAAAGATTAACAGGGTATCTGCGCGTTGCGGCGGCGAGTACCCTGTGATTAAAGTTTAGACATCACAAAATAAAAATGATAAACTGATTAATCGGAGAATAATAATAAAAAATGATCATAGTCCGACCCGATCCACCCGTTTATACCGAATCCGACCGGTTATCTCCGAATCGTTTTCGGACGGCTTTTATTGGCTAGCCGAACCGGTGGCGACTCCAGTTTTCAGTTAAACCCGTTGGTCCGATCCGGTTTTTAAAATTATATGCACCAGCAACTTGTTAGCATATAAATTTTAGCAAGTTTTGTGTTTTTTAGTTTGTAAAATATGTATAATAACTTGTATTTTTATTTTGGAGGTATTTTTAAAATAAAATTAATTAGGGTGTTTAAAATATAAATTAGTGTATAATTGTAACATATGCTTTATAACATGTAGTATTAATTAAAGTTAAGTTTAGGAGTAGATTAAATATTTGTACCATAAGCTATATAATATGTAATACTTAAAATCTAGAAAAATGATTGTAATGTTTAATTGACTTGTATAATAAGCTTTTAAATTTGTACTACTTAAACATTTAATGAAGAAAGAGATACTAATCTCTTTTATATGTAGTATAGATTTTCGCGAGTTTTATTGATAACAGATTTATCACCATGGTAAATTATATAAATATAAAAGGGGGGGGGGGGGGGGGTTGATAGTTAACTTAACGGGCGTTAAGCAAGAGGACAAAAAAAGAATAAAAAAATAATGAATAGTAAAACGTGAGGAGTAAACAATGCCCACAAGTTACAGAAACAGTCTATGAAGTTATCGGTCCGTTGCAAAGTTAGTGCTTAACGGGCGTTAGTTAACGGGTGTTAAGCAAGAGAATAAAAAAATTACAAAAATTGTCCTTCAGGTTATCAAATTACGAGAATAGTCCCTGAGGTTATTCATCCGTTGCAAATTTAGTCTTTAACGTAAAACATCGGGCTCCGCAGCGAAGCGCGGGTGCAAAATCTCGTTTGTTACAAACATTTGACAAGATTTATCACCATGGTAACGTGGTTTGTATATTATCTTCCATCTATCATTATTGGGACACACACGTAACTTTTGGTTAACAATTTTGAAAGGTTGCCATAAGCCCATAAGTTATAAGTCGGGTTAAGGTTACAAACCCATCGTACTCCTTAAGCTTTATAAGATAATTATGAATCATAAGGTTAACTGTAGTGGTCGACACCAAAACACCTCTCACTTGTTTTTAGCTCAGCGCCGCATCTTCTTTCTTGCATTTCACGCATTCATCGCTCAAACTCCGTGAATATCACCTCTCTCTCTTACTATTTAATTTTACCTTACATTAACAAACACATACAAATCCTCTCACCGTTAGCCTATGAGATTTGATGCTCACGCGTGAAGGAGGTATTGGGTAGTCTTGTCACTCGTGAGCTTGGATGCAATTTCGAGCAACCTAACTCATTCCCTTATTACTCAGAAGCTGACTATTTCAGGATATCCATGGATACTTATTCCAAGTATCATTGTATCAATGAATGCGAACGATTTAAGTGAATTAAAGGAAAACAAAGACCTCATGTTTCTTCTGCAAGATAGTTATTAAAATGTACCATTAATAAAAGCGAGTTTAATTTTAATTATCATCTTTATGTTACCACTTCATATGCACAATTTCAATGGTTGAATGTCTTTTAGAAGCAGTATCTCTACTGTCGGGTAGAGATATGATCTGTCTATATTTAATCTCCTATTACCATGTTTAGGCGGGATTGAATTTGTTGTTGTTGTTGTATTAGATGTTACACTTACTAAAGAAGCAATACAACAAGATTACTCAAATCACGTGTTTTAAAATGGTTCATTACACTCTCATATTTCTTGTCGCCCAAAATGGAACTAATACAAGTAGTAACACAAGTTTACAACATAACAATTCTCATATGACTTGTATAATAACTGTTGGAATTTTACCTCAACAATCAAACTTTGAACCGGCTAAGAAAAACCTCAAAATATAAATCGACACAACCAAAAAGAAAGGCAATTGACAAAATACACACAATTACTTCAAACGGTCACCTCTTTATTTATCAAGAAACAAGTAAAAGTTTACAAAGAAAAATACGTCTATAACTTAAGTTTATAAATTATCCTATTTATAGAAATTTCTTAACCTCAATCGTAAGTATATATATAATCGACTAAGGAAACTTAGATTCCCTCAAATTTAAGTAAAATTTCCATATCAAGTTTACGTATTTTCCAAGCTACCTAGTTCTTTCCTAATTACAATTAACTAAGTTACATAATACCCTCGTTATTCATTGTTTTCAAGCCTATTCAAGCCTATAAATACAAAGGTTCTCAACCCTCGTTATTACAAAGGAAGAATAACACGAACAAGCGAATGGAGTCAGTAGCACGGCCAATGTCTAACGAGCATCACACGAAAGAAAGTTGCGAGTATTTTGAGATGCCATTGCACTACCCAAGATATACGCGGGTAGAGTACGAGACCATGCCCGAGTGGAAGCTTGATTGCTTGCTTAAATCTTACGGTCTACCTATCTCTGGAGACGTAAATCAAAAGAGGAAGTTTGCCATGGGTGCTTTTTTGTGGCAATACTGAGTTTCTACATAGATGTATCTTTAGTTTTTGATTATCATTCATAAATTACGTTTTCATAATCAATTATATTGCTAAGGTTAATCGTCTGATGATTTATGTTTCATGTGATGTATGTATACCTTTCATTCTCTGGTTGTATTTTTTTTATTCAACTTCGGCATACTATTGACGCAAGTGTAGTTGGGAATAAAATTGTTTTTACTTAAACATGAAGAAAAAATATGTATCTTGTGCAAAAATATATATAGGTATCTCTCGACTTCTACTGACATAAAAAGTTATCAATGATGCTGGGCACACATTTTTTTAATGAAGATTTATTAAAAGAGCTTAGCAAAGAGCTAAAAGCTCAAACGAAATTACACAAAAGCATACAAAAGGCCTTTAAGCCAACCAACCCAATTAAGATTTCTTCTAGCTATAGCATTACATGATACAAAGGAATATTGAACAATTAGATCAAATAAAAACGCCTTCAAAGGAACTTCGGACGGGAAACGAAGCTTATTTTGGAAACTTCATATAATTAACCATGAGACGAAAAACGTGGCTTCTAAAAAGACTTTCACCTCTCGCCTATATTAACTTTGATAATAAGCCTTCTTCATTCATTATCATTAAGACATAATATATAGGTTACATGGCTTGAACAATAAGATAACCAAGTGGGCTAAACCCATATCAATAATAAACACTAAATAGGCTAATAATATAATATGTTAATACACCCTCGCAGTTGGAGCGGTAGGTCTTTGGACGTTCAAACTGGAGCGAAACTCGAGAAATAAACCACTTGGAAGGCCCTTGTTAAAGATATCAGCAACTAAAACTGCAAAGGAACATGAAGAACACGAACTTGTCTCGAAGCCACAAAATCACGAACAAAATGTATATCAATCTCAATATGTTTGGTACGCTGATGTTGAACCGGGTTAGTGGACAAATAAATGACACTAACATTATCACAGTTTTCCAATGTGGCGGTAAACAAAGGAGCATGAAGCCCACGTAAAAGATTACGCACCCAAGCGGTCTCAGCAACCACATCAGCAACACTTCTATATTCAGCTTCAACACTAGAGCGGGACAAGGTAACTTGCCGCTTAGCGGGTCATGACAATAAATTGTCACCAAGAAAAACACAATAAACCAAGTTAGATCAACGAGTAACTTGGCAACCAGCCCAGTCAGCATCAATATAAGCTGTAAAGACAAATCTGCTGAACTACGTAAGACAAGTTAGGGAGGGTAAATGTGAGATGTGACAATTGTCTATCTCAGGTTAGCAACCATAGAGTCTTTATGTGCAACAAATTGTATTTTTAGGTCATTAATTAACCTCGTACTTTTACTAGTTATTTTAATTTTTTGTAAATTAACTTTTACAGGTAACCGGATAGGTAATCCTGCGAATGTCATAACATGTACATTATATATGAACTCGACTCTAGACTAAATATTAGTCTACATGATCTATGCATTTTTATCAGTTTACATATGTACCTTACATGTTGTATTTTTTTCACTTTTGCGTTTACCCTTCGCATTTGCGTCTTAACTCTTGCAATACACTACCTTCTTATACATTAGCCTTAATAATACCCACCTAATCAAAAATTAACACAAAAACAATACCACTTATCCCTTTTTCCTTGTCATAGAAACAACAAACCACATGGAGATATGTCCATGTGGTGAGTTAACCATATTAGGTGTCTTGTTTAGACACATTCTAGAGCCACGTGTCTTATAAGATTTGCATGGCCTTGACACCTTCCTTACTATCTCATTTCACTTCTCAAACACAAGTGATACCTCTTTTTTTCCTCTTCTCTTTGCCGTCCTACATCAACACCATAACCACCATTCATAAAAAATCTTGCAAGTTAATATTATATAGGGTTGAAAATTATTAGATTCTAGTTAGTGTTCTTGGGTTGTTCATCATTAAATCTTCATAAGAATCTCATAATCTCCATGAGAATAGGGTAATCTTATTCAAAGGTTTGGCAAGAAGCTTATTATTAACTAGTTATTGGGTTGGTTGGAGAAGTGTTCTTGGTTATTTCTTGTTGATTTCACCATCTTTCTTCCTTGTAAGGAATCACCACATCATTTTTCTTATACTCTTGTAATGATTATGTATATATTTATTTTTCTAAGATTTACATATATTACACATTTTATACATTTATTTGTAAGTTTATACATTGTACTTGGTATAAGAATCAAGCAAATACTAGAAAAACATGATTTCTATCACAACTTTCTGTGACAGATTTGATCAGTAGCTTAAATGGAATAAACTGTTATAATCAGTATCTTATGAGGCTTAAGTAAAAATATAGGGTTTTAGGCCTATGTCTTAGCTTTGATTCTCCGGGTGCCACACGTCGTGACGATACCCGATGATTTAATTAGAAAATAAACGGTAAAGGTGTGTCAGATTTGCACACCAGATTTCAATCGCTAATAACTGATAAATTTTGTATAGAACACATACTTTAAGTAAAAAGAGAAACTGTAGAGGACACTTTAACTTAAACGAAGCGATTTGAATCGGCCCGAGCGGACTAGTAGATTAGAAGTTATGAACTTTTTCGCGGGACTGATGTAAACTGAAAATGAACAGCTTTGATACATAAAGATGTTTAGCCATTTGACACCATTTACATAAAAACTGAGGTGGAAGGACCCACTTATCGGATTAATAGACTCAATTACCTTTCTGTGGACGTAAAAACCGAGTCGTAACTAATTACGATTTAGGAGGTACGGGTTTCTAAATTCGGAATAAAAATCTAAAAACCAATCTGCTTTTGTATTAGGGCTTGTAAATGTTTGTAAAGTGGTCAAAACTAGTCCCTAATGTTTTATAAACTTTATAAAACTCATTTGCATACATTCACGTAATATTTATAAAACCTAAGACGCGACGTTATTTTTAGGTTGCTTCTAGGATCTCCTTGGCTTTCGGCGTCTTATTTTCTCGGCTATTATCACTTTGCTCAAAGGTGAGTTCATGACCCCTCTTTTTAAATGTTTTATACGTTTTTTGGGTGAAATGCATGATTATTACTGTTTTAAGAACTATTTTGGACTATTTATGAACTTGTTAATGTCCGTGATTATTTACAAATTCCCTTTTTTACAGCTTTCTATTATGGGGTAAAAATTATTGTTTTGACTTGATTTTAAATCTATCGTTTGCCATGTTATGAATTTGTGTATTATTTTGATATACGTATGACTTTACTAAATTGAGACTTCACGTATATCTTATGATATACGTATGATTTGCAAAACTGTTGGACTTCACATATTATATTTCTACTATGTAGGACTTGGTTAATATTTGACTTCGCGTACTATATTTCTAATACGTATAACTTTTATTAAAATGAGACTTCGCGTACTCTATATGAATATGTAAGATGCATATATATTAGTGTTGGATGTGTGGGATCCCGTTCGTATCCTATGGGTTGTACTGTTCGTACCCCCTCACATTGTTAGTCCCTTATTGGGTCATGTTCGTACCCAATTATACGTACTTTGTGCGTTCCGCTGTTTTGGAGTGTAAATATTATGGATAGCACTATTAGAGGTCTGCCAACCTCTCGTTCCACCTTGTTTAGGAATTGCATAATATTTATATAGAGGCATTGTGCATGGCACTATATATATGCATGGGCTTTTGACATTATTATTAACCAAGTGGCTTTGACTTTTAGACTTTCTATTTTTAGACATATTTTTATATCATGGAAGTGTATATGAATCTATATGCTATAAGTCTTGTATGGGCGCGACTTGTAATATGATAGATTCATATGACACTTGCCATGAGGATTTCTTTCAAAGTTTTTTACATCTTTTACGTAAAACCTGTGTACTCACCAACTATTTTCATAGTTGACCCGTTTTCTCATGCATTTCAGGTGATCGTTAGTAATTTTCTTGTGAAGGCATTGCATCATGGGGTCTCACTTTTAACTTTGTAATGTCAAGACTATGCCTTTGTGAAACTTAAAACTTATGTTTAAATGCCAAAGATAAAGTACTATTTCTTGTAATTTAATTATGGTGTTGTGCTATTACCATATGCTGCCACACTTCGTGTTTCCACTTTAGTGGGGTGTTACAGATAATGAAGCGCACCAGTTAAGCTCCGATACAAAGTAGGGTCACTGATAGGATCACTATCAGCTCCTAACTTAGACTCAGTATCCACATTAGTCCTGCATGGATTACACTTCTGCATATGTGCACGCTCAAGAAGTTCCTCGACATAAGTAGGTTGGGATAAAAATAAACATGCAGATGACCGTTGATCAGAAATGCCAAGAAAATAATTCAACAAACTAAGGTCCGTCATAGCAAACTCACCATGTAACGAAGCAATAGGAGAACAAAAGCAATTAAATATTCATTCGGTAAGCAAGCTATGCAAAGGCAATTAAAGAAGCCACAATGAATGCAAGAAGAAACGAAAAAGAATTAGCTCGACAGTTTAGGAATTTTTTTTATTGTGGTGTTTAGGGCTTTGATTACCATATTAACTTTGATAATAAGCCTTCCTCATTCATTATCATTACGACATAATATATAGGTTACATGGCTTGAACAATGAGATAACCACGTGGGATAAACTCATATCAATAATAAACACTAAATGGGTTAATAACACAATATGCTAATAGCCTAATGTTAGGCACGTGTTTGGCTCCAAACTATTATGTCTTAGTTGGCAGTTTTTCATTTACCATGTGAAGTATGATGTCTTTAGCTATTTGACATGATTATAGAACCACGGGTGGAAGGAGAGGCAATAGCCTTATCAAGGCGCGTGCCAAACCCACTTAAAGTGAATGCCATTTATACCAAGAAAAAACCTGCTATATCTTCTTAGATGTCGTTGCAACACGTGACCGCATATAATCCAATCTCGAAGGAATAAACATAGTTAAGGACAACTATTTGTGGTGGCAAGGGAGGGTCTAGCCCCCTAAAGTTCAAGGTTACTAGTGTAAATGAAGTATAATTTTGTGGATAATATATGAAATTACCAAGGTTGCAAAAACAACGAATCGATAGTTGAGTAGCTGGCCCCTTTTTAACTTGTAATCGGTCTAGGCGGGATTAATCAATGATCGATCACATTGACATTTCTAGCAAATTTTTGGTATTTTCGATGAGTTTTGGGTACTTCCGATAATACTTTTCTTAAAAAACAGCTTGCAATAGATATAAACAACTAGTATAAGTGATTAAAATAAGTTTACGATGAGTTTTGGGTAATTTCGGCAAGATTTACAGGTTTCTGGCAAGTTTGACCACCATTGACGTTCGTTGACCGCAATTGACCATGGTTTACCGATATGTTTGATCAATGTACACAAATCTTTGACCGCCTTGTAGGTCTTTTTTTACAACACTGGAAAAAATCACTACCACATCTCAAATATTAGGAAACTAGTTATACTGTTTAATGTTGTATTGAGATCCTCTAAAGTTGAAATAAACATGATACATCATGTCCAACAATCACAAAATAAGTAAATAAAAAATTAACTTTGAATGAAAAAAGTAAGACTCACATTTATGCCTCATCTCACAAACTTTAACAAAATGACCTATTATGTTATGTTAAATATGAGAGGATGTTAGGATTCTAAAACATGGCGATATTACAAGAATTACATTAGTTTATTAATATGATCATACACAAGGACTAAACTTATAATAATGTATATTGGAGTGTATGAAGAGTCCATATATACCTCTTCGTACTTTCATATAGGGGTCAAGCTCAAGTGTGTAATTTACCTTTCCTTTATTCATAATTAACACACACTTTTTTTGGTAACCATGGTTTTCGACATTTTGTCCGACTAATCCACGGGGTATGAACCCACCGTCACACAGACTTAAACCAAGTAAAACCCTTCTTTTTTCAGGAGGTTGACGTGGCCACTTCAAAGTTGTTTGCACCTAGCAGAAATTGAACTTGAGACATCACACATTTTAGAGTGATAGTCGCAAACCCCTTAGTCACTAGGACACCCTTAAGTGGTTACACACTTTCTCTCTAGAAAATGGTTAATTTACTTTTTGAGCTTTCCTGACCATTCGATTCATGAAATCTTTAATACTTACAATTGGTATCAGAGCTCCTAGTGTGAAATCGTAGATTATTGTTTTGAAAAATATTTGAATTTAAAGTGAAAAAAGGTGTGTTGGTAAAAAATGAATTAAAAAAAAAGTTGTTACGTGAATTGATTTAGAAAGTCAACTTTTCTATGAAAAGTTGACTATGGTGTTGATTGGTCTAAACTTATTAATCGATTCATATTTCAACTTCAAAAAGGAATTCAGTTTTGTTCACGTCGAGGAAAAAAAAGTGAGTTCGTGAGTTCTTTTTTTTAAGTTAGTTCGTATGAATTTTTTTATAGCATGGTATCATAATCCGTTGTATTTCAGTTATGGTTCATGTTTAGCGTTGTTTAAATGCAAAAGAAATAGTTTTTAATAGAAAAAATTCTTGTTTTTTTTTATTTTGGACGAACTCACATTTTTATGGATGAACTCACCTTTTTGGCGGTTGTAACAATAAAGTGAGTTGTGTTTTCGGTTGTAACAATAAAGTGAGTTGTCAACTTACCTTAAGGAGACTTCACTTTTAGCCAACTCACATTGTGACAACCCACCTTAAAGAGAACTCACCTTTACAACTCATATTTTCCGACTCAACTTTAGTCAACTCACTTTTATCTAAAAGCACCTTGATGTGAGTTAGGGTTCAAAATTCAAAAATCACCTCAAGGAGAGTTAGGGCTCGTTTTTCAAAAAACACCTTAAGGAGAGTTAGGGTTTGAAATTAAAAAAGCATCTCAAGGAGAGTTAAGGCTTGTTTTTCATAAAACACCTTAAAGAGAGTTAGTGTTCAAAAATCTAAAAGCACCTTAAAGTGAGTTAGAGTTTAATATTCATAAAAGTTGAAATTTTCCTTAAGGTAAGTTAGGTTTTGAAAAGATGGAATTAACATTAAGGAGAGTTTGGAATCCGGGTATTGTTCGAAAAGTGACCACTTCAAAAGATAATTGGTTTACATTCTTATGAAACTTAAACCGCAATTATAAACCATTATCTATTCAAAACAATTACACACATTCACGTAAACGACCCTTATCAAAGATTCACTTAAACCGTCACTAAGGCTAGTTTTGTGATTTAATTGCAAGAAATGAAAACGGGGTTGATTTGTTATCACTTATTTGAGGTTGAAGTTGAATTTCACGGGTGCGTGTACATATTTTATTTTAAAAGTCGGGGTTGGTTGGAAGATGACTTTCTAAGATAACTTGTTCGAGCTTATAACCGATTGTGATTAGGACTTGGCTATCTAGTTATTTATGTGAGATCTATAAATGCAGAAGTTGGTTCTTAATGACTCACAAGGTAGCTATCACTTTAAGGAGTTACGGTGTTGTGCTTAGTGTCTCACTTTGTTGAGATTAGTCAAGAATTGATGTAGTTTTGTTGGGATCAAAAGACTTCATGATGATTTTGGAGTTAATACTGCTAAGTTAGTGCTGCTGGAATAAAAGTTAATGCTGCTGGTTACAACTGCTGAAAGATTACAACTGTTAGAAGAGTTTCTACTGTCAGAAGGATAAAGACAAGAGAAATGATTAAGTTGAAGATTGTTTATCAAGATTACTTACGAGATAAGTATGAGATATTTTTGTAAAAGATATGTATATCTTATTAAGTTAGAAGATTTGCAGTTATCTTTTAAAGGACTCCTTGGTGTATAAAAGGAGATCTTAGGTTATGGTTATTGATATACATTCATACGTTTTTGATATACAGCTTCAATGTTGTAAACCCTAATACTACACAGAGTACTCGTATTATTGATAATAATAATATTGAAGCTTTTCAGTGATATCATTGTTCATACAGTTTACTGTTTCATTAATATTCTTCTAAGTATTAAAGAGTAGATTCCGCATACTCTTTAGTATTCACAAAGTTTCTACCATAGTTGTTTTGGATTTATCTAAAGTAACTTAACATTTATAAGCTAAAGAATCGATCTTAAGTTGGGATCAACAAGTGGTATCAAAGCTTGTGTTCTGAAACTTTGATCTAGAAGTAACTAACATGAAGAACTCTTTACTCATAAGGAAGAAATGGATCTAGAAACTGCACAAATGAATACTACTGCAAAGTTGCCCATTCTCAAATAGGGTAAATATGATATGTGGAGGCTAAGGATTGAGTAATACTTTCAAGTAAAAGACTATGCTCTATGAGATGTCATAGAAAATGGAACTCATTCAAACCGGTATCTTAAACAACAACAAATGCTGATGGTTCCTCATCTTCACTAATACCAGGTCTTGTCACTATTGAAGAAAAGGCTCAAAAGAAGAATGATGTGAAGGCAAGAAGTATGTTACTGATGGCACTTTCTAATGAACATCTAATGACATTTAATCAGTACAAGGATGCTAAGACTTTTTTTGCTGCTATACAAACAAGATTTGTTGTTATTGATAAGCCACAAAAAGTCTCTGAAGATAATTTGATGCATGTATGAGTTTTTTAGTCGCTCAAGCACAGAGTCTCTTGACTCTATTTTTAACTGGCTTCAAAATATTGTAAGTCAGCTGGCTATCCTGGGTGAAAATATTTCACAAGAAAATCTAAATTTGAAATTTTTAAGAAGTCTGCCTTTTGAGTGGAATACTCATGTTGTGGTCTAGAGGAATAAACCTGATCTAGACATAATGAGCTTTGATGACCTCTACAACAATTTCAAGATTGTTGAACAAGAGGTTAAAGGAACTGCAAGCTCAAGCACAAGTTCTCAGAATATGGCTTTTGTATCATCCCCTGGCAGTACTAATGAAGTTAATACTGCTTATGGAGTTAGTACTGCTAACACTCAAGTCAGCCCTGCTAGCACTCAAGTTAGCACTGCTAGTACTCAAGTTAGTACTGCTAACTTAAGTATGACACTATTATGATTTTTGGTCCAGTCACAAATGGGGCTCTCAACCTTGTATATGAGGACCTTGTACAAATCCATGAAGATGACATAGAAGAGATGGATTTGAAGTGGCAGTTAGCATTGCTAAGCATGAAGACAAAAAGGTTTTTTTCTAGAAAATTGGTATAAAGATCACTATCAATAGGAGTGACACAGCTGGATATGACAAGTCTAAGGTGTAGTGTTTCAACTGCCACAAGATGGGACACTTTGTAAGGGAATGCAAAGGACCTAGGAACCAAGATAGCAGAAACAAGAATCAAGACAGCTCTAGAAAGAATATAAATGTGGAAGAAACTTCTTCTAAAGCCATGGTGGCTATTGATGGAGCTGGTTTTGACTGGAGCTATATGTCAGATGGTGAAGTCCCTACAAACACGGCTCTTATGGCTTTTTTAGACTCTGAGGTACATAATGATAAAACTTATTCAAAAACCCATCTAAAAAGCTTTGAAACTCTTAAAACTCAACTTGATTATTTAAGAATAGAGTTTTTACAAATCTGAGTTCAATTTAGACACTTATAAAAGAGGGTTAACATCTGTGGAAGAGCAACTTGTATTTTATAAAAAGAATGAGGTTATTTTTTGTGAGCTACTTGCTGTTCTTAAAAGAGATATCTCATATAATGACTCATAAATTAGTATGCTTAAAAGTGAGTTAGAAAAGCTTAAGCAAGAAAAAGAAAGCAATCAACTTAAAATTGAAAATTTTGAAAATGCTTCTAAGAGTCTAGACAAATTAATTGGGAGTCAGATAACTGATAAAAGTAGAAAGGGTGTAGGGTTTGTAAGCTATAATGTTGTTCCACCTCCCACTACAAGGTTATTTTTACCCTTAAAGTTTGATTTGTCCAACTCTGGTCTAGAGGAGTTCTAACAGCCTGAGTTTGAAGGCTATGGACCTAAGACTAGTAAGAGTGTTAGTGAATATATTTCTAATGAGGTTAGGGAAACTCCTGATGCCCTAATGGTTAAGGAGTTGGTGTCAGATGATAATTTAGAGAAGAAAACTGTTTCTCCTACTGTTGCTAAGATAGAATTTGTTAGACCTAAACAACAAGAAAAACCAGTTAGGAAACCAGTTAAATATGCTGAAATGTATAGGTCACAAAGTCCTAGGGGAAATCAAAGAAACTAGGATAATCAGAAGTCCCAACAGCTAGGAAGTAACTTTGTGATGTACAATAAAGCTTGTTTTGTCTGTGGAAGTTTGAAATGTTGCAGGCTCATGCAATAATCAAAGGAAGGTGGAATCTAGGAATAATTATACAAGGGTAAATTATAATTATTTTGCTAAAAAGACTCACCCTAGTGCTCACAAGAACATTGTTCCAAGAGCAGTTTTAATGAAAACTGGCCTAAAAGCAGTTAATACTGCTAGGCCTGTTAGTACTGCTCATCCCAAAACTATAGTTTATAGTGCTAGACCAATGTCACATTTTTCTAAATCAGCACAATCAACTGTAAAGAGGCCCTATCAAAACAAGTTACAACTTAACTAACAAAATTTTAGCCAAAAAGTTATTACTGCTAAGAGGACTCAGCATGTTGGGTTTGGAGACCTACCAAACTTAATAGTGCATCAATTACCTTAAAGAGACATAATTATATTGATGCACGAGGCAGATCCAAGTCAGTGATGACTTAGGTCCCCAAAGAAAACTAATTTCCTTATTTTTATGTGCAGGGTCATCCATAAAAGAAGATCAAGGCTATGTTGACAGTGTATGATCAAGGCACATGACAGGGAACATGTCCTATCTCTCAGACTTCAAGGAATTTGATAGAGGATATGTTACATTTGGGGGAGGAGCCAAAGGAGGGAAAATTACTGGTAAAGGAACTCTTAAAACTGGTAAGCTTGATTTTGAAGATGTGTACTTTGTCAAGGAGTTACATTTTAACCTTTTTAGTGTTTCACAAATGTGTGACAAAAAGAATAGTGTTCTTTTTACTGACACTAGATGTTTTGTTCTGTCTCCTGACTTTAAGTTAGCTGATGAAAGTCAGGTTTTACTTAAAGTTCCTAGAAAGAACAATATATACAGTGTTGATATGAAGAATATTGTTCCTAAAGAGTGTTTAACTTGTCTTGTTGCAAAGGCCACACTTGATGAATCAATGCTATGGCATAGGAGGCTAGGTCATGTAAATTTTAAAACTATTAATAAACTTGTTAAGGAAAATCTTGTGAGAGGTTTACCTACAAAACATTTTGAAAATGACCAAACTTATGTTGCTTGTTGCTTGCCTTAAAGGGAAAGCAACCAAAGCCACATGTAGTCCAAGTTCAGAACTCTATTACTCAGCTTTATTCATGTTGCATCTGGACTTGTTGGTCCAACTTTTGTTAGCAGCCTAAATGAATATGTATAGTGTTTGTGGTTACTGATGATCATTTAGGCAGATTGCATTGGGTTTCTTTTTAGCCTCTTAAGTATGTGACAAGTGGCATCCTAAGTACTTTTATAATTGAGATAGAAAACCTTAGCTGTTAAGGAAAGTAAAAATAAATCAGATGTGACAATGGGACAGTGTTTAAGATTAGAGTTATAATAAGTTTTGTAACAAAAAGCGATTAAGAGAGATATAGTGTAGCTAGATACTCCTCTCTAAATGGTGTTGCACAAAGGATAATAGGACACTGTTGATGGAGCTAAGCTAGAAACTAATGTTAGGCAGACTCTATGCTACCACCACATTTTGAGGCTGAAGGTTTAGTTAATACTGCTTGCTATGGTGCTGATTAGGGTATATTATTGTTAGGCTCATATTCAAGGACACCTTATGAATCTGTTTAGAGGTAGAACTCTTCTCTCAACTTCTTGAGGACCATTTGGGTGTCATGTTTCATATTCTTAATACCTAGATCATCTTGGCAAGTTGATGGAAAATCGGATGTTGGATTCTTTGTTAGATATCATTGTATAGTAAGGCTTATAGATGTATACACATAAAACCAGAAGTAGAGAAACTTGCACATTAGGTTCTTGGAGGATAAACCTATTGTTTCAGGAGATGGTCCAAAGTGGTTGTTTGATAATGATAGTCTAACAAAATAAATGAATTATGTGCCAGTTATTACAGGTACAAACTCTAATGATTTTGCAGGTTCAGAAGTCAGTATTGGTTAAGGTACTACTAGAAAGGATAAATGCATAGCCATAGACTTCATTGTTGATGCCTCTATGGAAGATCTCTTCATTGATTGATTCTACTTCAATGAATGCTAGTCTTGATGAACTAGAACCTTCTTGTGATGCTGAAAAGAATGATGATGAAGGGGTTAGTAAAGCAAGTGGAGTTGATGACCAAGAGAGACCTGAGACGAGTACTCCAAATATTAATATTGATGGGCCAAGTATTAATACTGCTAGTGCAAATCTCAGAACTGGTAGTTTACATATTAATATTGTTAGTCCAACAGTTCTTATTACTAGGTCAAATCACCCTCAATTTGTATCTGACATAATTTCTTGAGGAGGACAATGTTACACATTGATGCCATTAAATGATTGATTTATTTGGTGATGAAACTGAAATGGATATGAGCAACCTCAATGCCTCGTATCATGTTCCTACTACTCCAAATACCATAATACATAAAGATCATTCTCTTGATCATGTGATTGGTGATATATAATCTGGTGTACAGACAAAAGGGATGACAAAAACTATAAATGAACAAGGGCTTCTCAGTGTTGCTTATGAAAGGAAACCTCATGAAAACCATAATATTACTGGTCTGTTTTTTTTGTTTTCTGTTCACAGGGAAGATAACCAAAAGGGTTACCATAGCTCTATGTGATTCAGTATTGGGTAGTTGCAATGCAAGAAGAGCTTTATTACAATTTAAGCTTCAAAAGGTTGGGTTCTTGTGGATTTACTAAAGGGAAAAAGGGTCTTCTGATTGTTAAAATGGATATTTTCAGAAATAAGAAAGATAAAAGAGGCATAGTCATCAGGAACAAGGCAAGGCTAGTTGCTCAGGGATATACTCAAGAAGAAGGCATAGACTATGATGAAGTCTTTGCCCCTGTAGCAAGAATTGAAGCCATAAGACTGTTCTTAGCTTATGCTTCCTTTATGGGATTCATGGTCCTCCAAATGGATGTTAAAAGTGCTTTCCTTTATGGTCAGATTGAAGATGAGGTATATGTGTGTCAGCCTCTAGGTTTTGAAGATCCTAACTATCCTGACAAGGTTTACAAGGTGGTGAAAACACTTTATGGGTTGCATCAAGCTCCAAGAGCCTGATATGAGACCTTGGCTAAGTTTCTATTGAACAATGAGTTTCATAGAGGAAAGATAAATCAGACCTTGTGTATCAAGAAGCAAAAGGGGGGTATTTTGCTTGTATAAGTCTATGATGATATTCTTCTAAGTACTAAAGAGTAGATTCCACATACTCTTAGTATCGACAAAGTTTCTAGCATAGTTGTCTTGAATCTATTCAATACAAATAACCCTTTTACAAGGTTTGCAAGATCTAGTTGGGATCAACAAGTGGTATCAGAGCCTTGTGTTCCAAATGGCTCAGTCTCCTCTGCAGATGGGGCAGTAGCTGGTAAAGCAACAACTACAGGGTAGGCAGGAGCTGGGTGCTCCTCCTCCGCCTCCTCATCAACCTCAACATCCATCTCATCATCCTCATCCTCCTCATCGGCGTCGATGTCCATATCATCGTCCTCATCCTCCTCGATGTCCATCTCATCATCTCTGTCATCTCCTCCATCAGCAGGATAGTCGATAGGATCCTCCTCAGGGTCCTCATTGTCATCCTCCTCCGGATCTGCCTCAGGATCAGTCTTTAGAACATAATCAGGTGACTGTGCAGTGGGTGAGGCATCCTCAGCATACGGCTAATCCTTAGCAACGATCTCATCATCAGCATGCTCTGGACCTGGAACATAATCTGGCGAAAGTGGTGCCTGCTCTGGCTCCTCAGGGCCAGGCACGTAATCTGGAGAGGGTGGGGCCTGAAGAGCGGCCTCCACGTATGGGTCCTCTGGCATGTAGGGTAGCTCAAGGAACTCGTGATCATCGGCTCTCGGTGATCCTATGTCTGATAAGTCCTCATATGGACTGGACACCGCTGTGTATGTGATCCCCGATTCATCTGAATCTGACATGACTATATCTGAAAATCCAAAGATAGCTTATATTAGTATTTAATATAAGACTCTTATAGTAATATACATTTATAATCATAACATGTATATCAATTATGAATGCATCTAGTCCAACCAACTAATGCAACAAGTAGTGTATGCATGAATGTATGCACATATGTATGTCCCGTGTAAACCCCTTTGTTATAAAAACAACTTTTGAAAACGGTTATAGTCCAGCAAAAACATTTGACCTGGTTCTCTATAACCTTGGCTCTTGATACCAATCTGTAACACCCCCAAATTGGGTCGCAGCGGAATAAGGGTCCGGGGCGTGTTACTTCTCAGATCAATAACACAAGATGTATATAGAACGACCAAAAAGTCGTTTAAAACTGATACATTGGATTTAACAAAGTATTTGTTACATAAGCCGAAGCTTCACTTGTCCACTTGTTCAAAATACAAAGATTTCTAGCCCATACAGTTATACAAAATGTAATGCGACAAAATCTTTAATGCATGATATCCAAATCAAAACCACCAATGTATCCATTGTACCTTGTGCTTACTGATCCCCTGAAAAACATTGCTTTAAAACGTCAACAATAATGTTGGTGAATTCATAGGTTTGATAAATCATATATTGTAGGACCACAAGATTTCCCAAGTGTATGATAATGCAACAGATGCAGACATCATATAAATGTAATTACGTTGCTCTAAGCTCATGACACTGAAGCTTGACGTGTATGAATACCAAATTAATGGCCTACATTGCCCGTGGTGATGTTCTAACCCGCAACATCCTATATTCGACATGGTATACGTTCGTTTGTCCAGTGATAGCTAATCACCCGAACGGGGATGTCAATCCCAATAGATCTATTAATAACATTCGCGCTCACAATCCCGCAATTGACAGTTCATGATAATGGGCTCAGATATGGGTTATCGCTACTTAGGCAACACGTAATCATAACATGAAACTTAACCACTTGTGTCCAATTGTAAAGCATTGCATGTTTTTCACCCCAAAAACTTTATAAAACAAAAACATGTAAAACGTGGGGCTATGAACTCACCTTGAGTGAGCATTGAGTGAGCATTTGCAGGAAGTGTATCACTATTAATGCGTCTTGCAAATTCGTTGAATGCAAAATATTTTATTTAAGGTGTAATAAATATAATCACATTGAGTACTCCTACCATGCATAAGTCTATATAGCTAATCACCATCTAAATGTTTGAGTGAAAACATGTTAATAAAATTAAAACGTTTATAAACATACTTTTGGTAAATACGTCATAACTTTTACGTTTCTAGTCCGTTTCTTGCGTTTCTTATGCCCATCTTTTCGTATTAAGACAAGTTATCAATATTTGACATTTTTATAATTTTGGTCCTCTGATGAACAGTATTTTTTACTGTTCACACCAGACATGAGTTTTTCTTAAATTGTTTTTGTTATCGTAAAACCCGTAAACGTCGTATTTTATTCGTTATAGCTCCGTTTTTAACGATTCTTTCGAGTACATTCTCGTTATTGAAAGTTCTATCATTTTATGAGGTTTTACAAAAATAAAACTTTCTGTCATGAATAGTAACTTTTATAAAAATGGTTTTATAAAAGTATAAATTGTTGAAAACTCGCGAAATTCATAACTCATTCGTTATTAATTGAAAATTTACGATTCTTATCATTTTAGAATCCTAAAAATATGTGTAATCTGTCAAAATTACTCAACTTGCTGTTTTATATAATTTTTATAAATTGTATTATAAAAATTCTTTTATAAATCTGTTTAATTAACATATAACTCGTAATTAGTGTAACTTTTTCGTTATTTATCCGTTTGACAAGTTTCTTACCTTTTCAGAATCGTCATGATGTGTAGAATTTTATAAAAATATAAAATAAGTATATTTTTATACACTTTTGGACAGAAAGTTTGGGTGACCTTATTAAGTCCATTTTTAACCTTGTTTTTATATTTTACACTTTATAACTTTACCACAAGCCTTATATTTTATATATGTCATAAGCTTTACATATAATAAGAGTCCATTAGTCCCTAATTATCCTCATATGTCCAAATTACTAAGTCCATATTAACACTTTTAATCCTTAACTTTCATAAGTAACCTTTTTACTCCAAGTTTATACTTAGCCATTTTTACATATAAACCATAAGTGTACAAGTGTATTTCTTCCAACATGACTTTATTTTAGTGTTCAAGTAACATGATTAAAAGTCCATAATCAACATTAATATGTCATTTGCCTTTCTTTTACTTGTAACATATTATGTAACTTTATAAACCCTAATTAATACATAATCATTTTTATGCTTAACCAAGAGTGTAAATCACTTATGTGTCCATTTATAACTTCATATTATCATCCGTACAACATGTGTATAAGTTCATGAAACTATATTTACAAGAAAAATCCATGTTTACAAGTTAAACATATCCTAATGGTGATTTCACTACATAAACATCACATATGCATATAATCATATAAATGAAAAGTTTAAGGCTTTAGATAACCTTAATGAGATGATGTAGGATGATGACAAATAAGTGCTAAACCCTTGTTTAGACTTTAAACCCAGTTGCTAAACCCTTGTTTAGGACTTAAAATCAAAGCTTGCACATGAAAACCCTGTTTTCAATAGTGAAAATCCTTGCTTCCCTTTTCTTGATTAAAGCTTGAATATGGTTAACCAATGCTTGGAACCATCTTAGAATACCTTAGATATGACATGTATAAGTGTGTATGGGTTGTAGAAAAATTGATATGGATTATCCAAAAGGGGTGTTTTTTACCGTGGCCAAAAGAGGGACAAAGGGAGGGTTTGGTTTGATTTTTGGTTAAGTGTGGAAGTGTATGCATGTATCTTTGAGTTCTTGCACTTATAAGGGTTAGAGTGGTCAAAAGTTTGCAATAGTTGGTCAAGAGACAAAGAGAGGGTCTTAGGGAAGACTCTTGGTCAAAGGGAACAAGGTATGGCTATGCAAGTGGTGGTAAAGTTTAAACATGGTTTAGGAGCTTAAATGACCTAATTAGGTTTTTAGGCATGATTAGCTTGTACATTATGCATTAGAAAGTTGTAACTTGATTTAGGAGGGAAAAGATATTCAAATGTTGTGTATTGATACTTATACACATACTTTAGGGGCTTGCACATTCATTTTATATGTCTACATTACATATAATTAGGGTTTTGATATAAACGTTAACGTTTAATGCTTGTTTTGAAATAACATTTTGAAAAGTATGTTAAATGGATAATGTACTTTGGTAAAACTAATATTAAGATATAGACTTGACATATTAGGATATTTACATGATATAAACATAGATAGAATTGGCATAGGTAGGTTGCGTGAGCTCGTTTACTTTAGAGATGCAAGTTACATTGCATAATGAGATAAAGCAAAAATTTTCCTTTTAAAAAGGTAGTATATATATAATAGATGGATATTACATTGCATCTAATTTAATATATGGATAATTACATTGATGAAAATTACGGGTTGTTATAGTCTCCCTCCCTTAAAAGAAATCTTGTCCCGAGATTTAGTTGGATGCCGGAGTGATGTTTGAAAATAGATGTGGATACTTGGCACGAATTTGATCTTCGCATTCCCATGTAAATTCTGGTCCTCTTTTAGAGTTCCATCTTACTTTGACTATAAGAATACGACTTTGTTTCAGTTGCTTGACTTCTCGATCTATGATTTCCACTGGGTCTTCCACAAAGTTGAGTTTGTGATCAAGTCGAAGCTCTTTCATTGGAATGACAAGGGATTCGTCAGATAAGCATTTCTTTAAATTAGAAACATGGAAAGTACTATGGATATTACTGAGCTCTTCAAGAAGCTCAAGTTTATATACCACTGGGCCAATCCGTTCAAGGATTTTGAAAGGTCTAATGTACCGAGGGTTAAGCTTTCCTCGTTTTTCGAATCGGATGACACCTTTACGAGGTGACACTTTTAACATAACACGATCTCCAACTTCGGCCCAACAAACAGGTGATCTGCACTTTCGACCACAAAGTGCCTCAAATGGTGCTGCCTTAATACTGGCATGGTAACTGTTATTGTAAGAAAATTCTACTAATGGTAAGTGTTTTTCCCAACTTTTTCCAAAATCTATAACACAGGCTCGAAGCATGTCTTCAAGTGTTTAGATGGTTCTTTTACTTTGTCCATCGGTTTCAGGATGATATGCTATACTCGTGTCTAATTGAGTACCCAAAGCATTTAGTAATTATTGCTAGAATCTGGACGTGAAATGACTGTCACGATCCAAGATGATAGATATTGGCACTCCATGCTGGGAGACTATTTCCTTTATGTACAATCTTGTAAGGGTTTCCATACTATCTGTTTCTTGGGTAGGGATGAAATGTGTGGATTTTGTAACACCTTTAAATCTGAGTACACAGTGGAATGTTGAATATCCGAGGGCGTTACTTTATGGATCAATAGCACAAGATCTGAGAACGACTACGAACGTGTCGTTTGAAAAGATACATTGGATTAACAAAATACTTGTTTGTTACATAAGCCCATGGCTTCAAATTGTTCAACAATATAAATAAAGATTCCGGTTTATAACAATTGTCCCCAAAATGTAATAAGACCCCAAATCTTAAGTGTTGACTCTTCAATTATTGACTTCTAATGTATCATCGCACCTCGTGCCTTATTGACCTAAAAAACATGCTTAAAACGTCAACATAAAGTTGGTGAATTCATAGGTTTATGTAAATCAATAGTAGGACCGCAAGATTTCCAAGTGTATGATTAAGCAACACATGCAAACATCATAAAAAGTAATTACGTTTTCCTAAGCTCATGACACTGAAGCTCGACATGTATGAATGCAATATATTGCCAATGAATGCCCGTGAATGATGTTTTAACCCGCAACATCCCAAATCCGACATGGTATACGTTCGTTCCCAGTGATAGCTAATCACCCGAACGGGGATTGTCAATCCCAAATAGATCTATCTATAACATTCGCGCTCACAATCCAGTAATTGACAGTTCATGATAAAGGGCTCAGTGGGTTATCGCTACTTAGGCAAACACGTAATCATTGTATAAAATGTACACTTGCGTCCAATTTGTAAAACAAAGCATGGTACTCACGCAACCCAAAATGTAATCATTTTATAATAATTATAAAACACGGGGCTATGAACTCACCTTAGTAAATAGTCCTCTGAAAACGATAATAGATATCCAAGTAAGCAATGAATCACACCGTCAAATACCTAAGTAAACACGGTCAAGTCTTAGTCTACATCTTTAGGCTAATGACTCAGTGTATAAACTAAATTCAGTTATAAATTTATATATACTGTTATCACTTGTGTGGTGGTGTACGTGTTTAATGTATTGGAAATTGTTGATGGCTCTTTGAAAGGTATAAGATTTCCCACGTTGGCTCTTGGGAAACGTATATACCTTGTTAATAAATATTCTTATTTATTAAGTCGTTATTCAAAACTGAATAACACCCGAATATATTATAGTCCGTCCGACTAGTTAAGTGTTTAAAAAATTTACTTTTGTTTACAAAATACCCATGAGTTTCTTATAAATACAAAATAGCCCCTGGGTTTATAATTATGCTTTATTTACATTTTAAACCCTTTAGTTTCAATAATTACACTTTTAGTCCTTCCACTTTACCAAGTTGTAATTTAGGTCCTTATAGTTTCATATCAGCCCCTTATCTTTCACGATGTTTAAAACAGCCCCTATACTTGTAAAAATTAGTAAATGACAGTTTTAGCCCTTCTAGTTTGTAATTTACACTTTTGGCCCCCTAACTTTACAAAAATCGCATTTTAAGTCCAATTAAATCCCAACAAGTGGCATTATGTTTAATTAAGTCCAAATAAGCCATATAAGCTGCCCCAGCTTATAAATAAGCTTTAACGAGCTTATTTTGGCTTAATGGGCCTTATTGGGCCCATTAAGGTCCATTAAGTGTTCTAAGGGTCCAATTAAGTTTTAAAAAGCACAAATGCATTCGTTAAGCTTATTTAAGTTTGCTTAAGCTGCCAATAAGCTCAGGAGAGCTTATTGGAGCTTATTCGAGCTTATTGGGCTAGCGAGCCCAATAACTCAAACCCGAAACACATTAAAGGTTTTTCTTAGCATTTTAACTTACTTTCTAAACTTGTTAAACTTTCTAAACTACACAAATCAAATTGGCTTATTAATAAGCTTGGTTGAGCTTATTTTGAGCTTATTGGGCTCGTTGGCCCAACAACCTTTACCGAGAGTTAATACCAAGGTCCATTAAGGTTTTCTTAGTGATTCCAACTTATTTTCCTTTCTTAAATAGCTTATTAGGGTCTGTTTACTGTTCAGCTTATCAAATAAGCAAATAAGCCGCGTTATTGGGCCGTTTGGGCTTGATACAAGCCCGATAAGGGTTCTAGGGGTTCGGGCTTATTTCATTTTGGTCCATTAGCTTCTTAAGTCTATAACAAGCCTTTTAAGCTGTTGAGCTCACAAATAAGCCGTGGGAGCTTATTTGTGGCTTCGGGGTTTCGTGGGTTCACGACGTGGACTACCCAAGCCCAATATGGATCCGTTTGCTTTTTATAAGGTACTAGGGATCCACATTTGTTGTATTAAGTTCATATGACTCCTATTAAGCATGTTGGACTTATAAATAAGCCGTGGCTCCCCAGGTGGGATTATTGGGCCTATTTGGCCTTTAAACGTGGCCCGTAGGCTGCAAAGGCCCACTAGAAGTTTAATTCATGCATGCTTGTTGTCCTACGGGTTCCTTAAGCCTTCTTGTCCAACTAATAAGCTCGGAGGAGCTTAAAATTAAGCCACGGCTCACCATTGGGCTGTTGGGCCCAATCCGTGAGCTTGCTTGAATTACGAAAGGCCCATAGTGGCCCGTTGGCTTTTCTAGCATCATACGTGGTTCAAAAACTTGCCTTAGTGATATCAATACTTCATTTAACTTATTTCTACAGCGTATGTTGCATGCAAACGTTCGTTTAAATAGGGTATTCGTTCCCAAGTCATAGTACATAGTTTACTATAAAAGCTTACGTGTGGTTTTCTTATACTAAATGGTTTTTTTTCTAAGCTTTGCTTGTTGATAAGCCATGTTACATGTTTTCTTAACATTCTAACACCACACAAGGTCAAGTTTATGTAATATACGTGCGTGTGACACGCATGGGTTGAACCATGCGTGTTCGTGCCCACGTAAACTACATGACGACGTGACTCATATGACTAGGTGTCAAGAAAATAAACGAAGTATGAAATGTACAAGCTTAATTGTGACTTACAAAGGGTCCTAGTGACTTGGCTATGTGTTGGAATGAGTAGAATGACAATCTAAGTGTATACACGATCGAAATAACCAACCCAAGCTTCAAAGCTTTATGAATACCCAACCCTAGCTCGCGTAAACCCTTAAGGTCGCGTATGTAAACCCTAGTGAATATATGTTGACTCGAAACAAGATGTGTGGGCTTGCTTGGGTGCGGTTTATGACCCGAACAAGAGAAAAGAGTATATGTGTTTATGGTTTGAGTGAGTGTGGGTTATAAGAGTGTTAAGTGTGAGTGTGTATTTATAGGCAATGATCTAGTTAACTCTCCTAGTTTCACAAATAACCCAAACTGAACCAAATTTATGCCCTAGGAGGTGGTTTTTGAAGTTTTCAAGTTAACTACACCTTGTTTTGTTAAACCACACAAGTACAATCTTTAATTACTTGCATGATGTACAAGATTTACCTAAGATCATACAAATCTTATGGATTTGTGTGTGTTTGTTGCTTAGCCGTGGCCTAAGGGGCAAAAGAGAAACAATTTGGTTATTATCCAATGTGTAATAGCCATTAGGAGACCATTAGGACTAATATTAATTACCAATGGGATGTACATGTACTTAAAGATCAAAAATGAAGATTTCTAGTTGGTTTATGTGTACCTATGTGTATAACCGGCCCCCTTGTGGTTTATATACACAAAATTGATTTATTTTTGGGTTAAGGTAGTAAAAGTGGGTATTGGTTTGAGTCTAGGTAAGTCTAGGTATTTCCGGGGTGTGTCCAAATGTATTTTATTGCGAAACGTAACCCTTTTACGTGACCAATAAAAATAAAATACGCAAAGTACATAATTATCTTCTTAATAATTATTTCTTACTTGGGTGATGTAAACCTTAATTTATTTGATGACCGTTTACATTAAATGGTTATTTCTAGTCTACGCGATTTAGCTCAAAAGCAAAATTAAAAGTAAACGCGTATCGGACCAAAATAAATAGTGACAAATAATAGGAGTCGTAAAATGACCTGAAATTGAGAAATGTTACAGTCTCCACCCGTTAAAAGAGCTTTGTCCTCAAAGCTTAAGACCTTGTAGTGGATGACGAAGCCCGGTTTGTGAAGAGTTGTGGGTATTTTTGTTTGAACGAATCTTCACGTTCCCAGGTGAACTCAGGGCCCCGCCTAGAGTTCCAGCGAACCTTAACCAATGGTATCCGGCTTCGCTTCAATCGTTTGATCTCCCGTTCCATGATTTCAACGGGCTCTTCCACAAACTGGAGCTTATCGTCAACATGAATTCCTTCTAACGGCATGACTAATGGTTCGTCAGCGTAACATTTCTTCAGATTAGACACATGGAAAGTATGGTGAACTCTGCTCAACTCTTGAGGAAGTTCCAGCCTGTAGGCAACTTTCCCAACTTTTGCTAACACCTTGAAAGGTCCGACATATCTCGGGTTCAGCTTGCCCCGCTTACCGAACCGTACGACTCCTTTCCAAGGTGAGACCTTGAGCATAACTCTGTCTCCAACTTCGAACTCCATCGGCTTTCGCTTCCGATCAGCGTAGCTCTTTTGTCGATCCTGTGCAGCTTGCATCCTTTGCTTGATCAGGACGATCTTTTCCGTTGTTTCTTGGATTAATTCCGGGCCAGTCAGTTGGGCTTCCCCAACCTCGGCCCAGCACACCGGTGATCGACATTTTCGACCATACAGTGCCTCATAAGGGGCGGCCTTTATGCTAGCGTGATAACTGTTGTTGTATGAAAACTCGGCCAATGGCAAATGCTTAACCCAGCCTTTGCCAAAATCGATCACGCAAGCACGTAGCATGTCCTCGAGAGTTTGAATGGTTCTCTCGCTCTGGCCGTCAGTTTCTGGATGATACGCAGTGCTCATACTAATATCTGTACCCAAAGCTTTCTGTACCCATAGCTTTCTAAAATGATTTCCAAACAATTTGGAAGTGAATCTCCCATCACGTAGAACAGTTTGATTGACACAGGTTTCCGTGCTATTGCTACTATCCTATTTCAAGTACAACAGGGCCAACTTGGGTTAATGGATTATTCTCCACACTTAGTGGCAAGAAGTCGAGCCAAATTTTATAAGTCGATTCCAAATCTCCCTGATGGTGTCAAAACCTTATTGAAGACTTATGGAAAGCTTTGGTGATAAAATCTATCATGATATTATCCCACTTCCATTTGGGTATTGCTGGTTGTACTAATAGTCCTGATGGCCTTTGGTGTTCGGCCCTTGACACCTTGCAATGTCAAGCATTTACTAAACATATGTGAGCGTATGTTGATCTCATATTGGCAACAATATATAGATTTTTCATGTCCTGGTACAATCTTTTCAGAACGGATGGATAGAGTATTTTTGACTTGTGAGATTCATGCAATAATCACTGATCTTAAGTCTCTTGTAAGCAAGGTAACCACTCTTGACCGTTGCAAAAAAAATTGAGTCTCGTTGGTGCGTGTTCAAAAACTTTTACTTGGGTATATTCCCTTCTAAATTCATACGCCTACTTTTTTATTCACAAGATTCTCTGGCTTATGGGTTCGATCTGACTTCTAAAAAATTTATTAGGGTTGATCCAAGCTATTAGTCATAAACTAAAGCTCGACACAGCAGTGGCTCTATCCGTTCCTACGGCTCAATGCATCAGACACTACGTTTGCCTTCACATGGATGATCACGATTGTCACAATCGTCGTCAATTAGCAATTTCTAGCCAACGGCGTTTGCCTCATGTTAAGCTCCTTTTGAGTCGAGAATGTGTTGTATGATTTTATGGTCGGTGTACACGGTTGTTTTGGTTCCATTATAAGGTAATGTCTCATATCTTTAAGATATACCCACCGATCCAAGTTCAATCATGAGGGGTGTAGTTCTGCTTGCTGAACTTTTTAGTTGTCGAGAGCATAGGCCAATCACACCTTCTCCTATCTGCATCATTAAAGCTTCCTACACCCTTTGTGTGGTCGCATACGTGACCAAAGCCTTTGCTTCCTTCAGGTAAAGCCAGAATTGGCGCACTGCACAACTTATATTTTATTAACTAAAAAGTGTTTTCTTCCTTTTCACCCCAGTCAAACTTGATTCCTTTCTGAGTAAGCTTTGTCATTGGTTTAGCAATCTTCGAAAATCCCTCAATGAACCTTCGATAGTAACCAGCAAGACCTAAAAATTGGCGGATCTCCATTGATGTCTTAGGAGATGCCCAGTCTTTGATAGATTCTATCTTGGCTGGATCCACATGAATACCTTTGCTATCAATGCTACGTGTCCGGGGAAGTGTTACCTTCGGTATCCAAAATTCACATTTTGACAAACTTGGCATTAACTTCTCCTTTTAAGCAATTCCAAAATTGCCTTAAGATGTCATTATTTCTTTCTTCATTACCTTAATATATTAAGTATTTCAGCAATGAAAGTACGGATTTTGAAAAACTTTTTATCCAATATGGCTTGCCCACAAATCGGTTCATGATTACATGAATACGAAGGTGCATTTGTTAGTCTGAATGGCATAACCTGAAACTCGTAATGACCATACCGAGTTCGGAATGCCGTCTTTGGAATGTCTTGCTCACGTACTCTAAGCTGGTGATATCCCGATCTCAGATCTATCTTCGAATAAATACTGGATCCTTAGAGTTGATCAAATAAATCGTCGATCCTCGGGAGTGGATAACGATTCTTCACTGTCAGCTTATTCAATTTACAGTAGTCGATGCACATCCTGAATGACCCATCCTTCTTTTTGACAAACAAGACCAGAGCTCCTCAGGGTAAGGAACTAGGTCTTATGAATCCTTTGTCGGAAAGCTCTTGTAGTTGTTCCGATAATTCCTTCATTTCGGATAGAGCCAATCGATACGGTGCTCAAGCTACGGGCGCGGCTCCTGGAATCAGATCGATCTGAAATTCCACTGGTCGAGTCGGAGGAAGACCTGGCAAGTCCTCGGGAAACACTTCAGGAAAATCTCTGACGATAGGTACGTCTTTAAGTTGCTTTCCTTCCGATTTGTCCTCCTCTTTCTTGGCGGATATCTGTGCCAAAAAGACCTGGCATCCCTTCGCCATGTACTCTTGAGCTTTTAAACATGAGATAACTGTCAACCAAGATTCTCTCTTGTTGCTACTTTTTTTGCCACGAAAAGTCAAAGTTTCATTCCCATAGGGAACTCGAACAAGTTTCTCATCGCACACGATCATGGCGTGACATCTTCTTAACCAGTCCATACCGATAATGACGTCGAAACTACCCAGTTCTACGGGCATTAGATCTATGTTGAACGGATGGTCTAAGAAATTTAAAGTACAACCTCGTATAATAGTGTCTATCCTGACTATTTTCCCATCAGCTAATTCGACATCATAACTATTTTCTAATGGAGTTGGGGCGATGTTAATCAGGGAACTAAATGCAGTGGATATAAAGCTTCTATCGGCACCAGTGTCGAATAAGATAGATGCATAGTGGTTGTTTAAGAGGAACGTACCCATGACGACAGTGGGAGTTTATTTTCCGGGTTTCCTGATGCATTCCCTCTCTTCTCTGCATTCCCTACTGCTTACAACCCAACTTGTGCATTCCCATTACCTCCAATCCATATTCTTTAACTTAGGACTATCTCTATTGAAATGCCATGGTGCCTTCTTTTTTTATACACTCAAAACCACCATTTACGTTTGGGCAGCTGCCCATTGCCCTTCTGAGTATTAGCAACATTTGTGTTACCAGTACTCCTGCAATCACGGGCAAAGTGCCCTACCTTGTTGCACTTGTGGCACTTCTGGGTGCACGGGCCATTGTGGTGAAAATGGCACTTGGTGCACTTGGGCAAGTTTCCCCCATAGGGTTTCTTCTCACCAGTCCCCATATTGTAGACCTTGGCTACATTTTGCTTCTTGAAGGGTTGTTGTGGTTACATTGGTTGTTTCTGGTGAATCTTCCGCCTTCCTCGTGTTTCTATTTTTCCGATGGTAGGAGTTTCTGATCCATCAAGTCGTTGGCCAACTCAATCGTCTCATCCAACGTCTTGGGCTTGGAAGACTTCACATTCCCATAGATGTTATCAGGAAGTCCACGGATGTACTTGTTGATCTTCTCAGTTTCATTAGCACAAAACTTGGTACATATCAGGGTTAGCTCTTGGAAACGTTCAGTGTATGCTGGAACATCGTTCCCTTTGACCTTTAGGTTCCACAACTTAATTTCTAGTTTCTGGATCTCACCCAGTGGATAATACTTGTCCGTCATTTTCTTCTTGAGTCCTTCCCAAGTCATTGCATATGCCTCAGGACCTAAGGTTCTTATCTAACTATTCCACCAAGTCAAAGCAGCAACCTAACTGAAGTGCAGTTGGCATAACTTGAACTGATTCTCAATCTCACAACCACTGATATTGAAAACTGACTCCATCTTTTCAATCCACCGAGTTAAACCGACCACGCCTTCAGTTCCTTTGAAGTTTAAAGATTGACATTTCATGAAATCAGCGTAGTAACAAGGGCGTGTAGTTTGCACATTCCTTCGGTCATCCCCATGCGAACTGTGGCTTGCGTCTCTATTGGTGGAGTTTCGCTGAAGAGCTTGATCAATCATAGCTTAGACGGATTCTGGAGTTATGTTGTTCGGGTTAGTGTTGTCAGAAGGGGTATTCTGTCCTTGTCTGGTCGTAGGTGCCATGATTTGTCTAGATCACAAAAGACAAATTGTGAGGTTATAATCATGACAGAATATAATAATGTATAGATGAGACCCACAATACCATCTGAGAGATTTTATAACAGAAACACAATCTATTTCATTTATTACTTGGAAAATTTACATGAAATAGTTGTTGGTACACAAAAATACAATACAAAAGATCTAAGGCTATGCTAGCGGGGAAAACCCCTAATACTTAACATGCCTGTACAATGACCTAGCAAGATAAAATAACATAAATCACTAGATGTGACTATCAGCATCCCCAGAAGCATCTTGGTGATCTGGAATCCTAGCATCTGGTCCTGGCTGCCTAGCTCTCCTTCGCTGCTCTCGCAGTGCTAACAACTCAGCCTGCATGTCGCCCATATCTTGCTTCATGTCTCTCATCACACGGAGAGTCTCTACCATCTGTGCCTGACGCCTATGGTCAGTCTCTCAAAGCGCTGCTATCTCAGCCTGCTGCCTCTGAAGGCGAGTCTCATGTACCTGATGTTGTGTCTGAATGAGAGTACCCTGCAGCTGTAGCTGTGTCTGATGTGCCTGGATATGGGTCTCGTATGCATACACATGATCATGGTGGGTCTGAAGCTCCTGATAGGTCGCCTGACTCAATCCTATCGAGTGAGCCTAAGCCTCTCGGGAAGCATAAGCCTCCTCCTCCACCATCTACACTGCCTCCTGGAGTGTCATTAATATCCCCCATAAGTAAGTGCACAACGCTGCGAGTTCCATATCACCGCATGTGATATACGAGACCTATATCCTGAGCATCCTTCTAGTTTTAAGCATTTACAAGTCCAGAGTATCATGCTCATGGAGCTCAAAAGCTTTGTATCCCTTGTATTGACCTTCCCACGGTCATAGGTGTATCATCAGGAACAGCCTCTGACCGGATCTACCCACGTTATCCCTTAATAACCATACCCAACCTTACTAACCACTGCTGTCTCACTTCAGCATCTTCGGTGCTGACATAACCCATAAATCTTTTTATACCCCTCGATCCCTGGTAGGTCTGGTAGTAAAACTTCCACGATCTCATATTTGGAGGCATAGAGTGGACAAACAAAAACTCTTGAGAGTTGTGTCTGCTCGGACTCGGGAATTTCATCCCTTGAGTCATTAGGTGTTAGTATGTATAGAGGATGGTAGTAGTGGTTGTAGTGGAGGTGATGGTTAATGACGGCTAACTGCATCAATATGGGCCTGAGTGGATGCCTATCCTGATTGTCTAGATTTGGGTTGGACCACCAAGATGCTGGTAGTAAAGGTTGATGGCACAGGTGGTGGTAATGAATGTGCAGGTGGGGCCGTGCACCTAGCAAGGCGTTCTCCTGTAGAGGGTGGTGATAGTAAGATAGGTGGCGATGGTGATGGAGTAGTCATGGCCAGAAGTCTCTCAACCTCTGCCTCTAGTGGAAAGGATTTGGAACGCCTAGTGACAACGCGTATCCTACGAATCAATGTAAATGTCAATAGAGGGTGGTGGTATAACAGGCTCTATTCCTTCAGGTGGGGAAACAGGCTCAATAGTAGGTACAACAATAGCAGAGTCGGCCGGAGCTAAGTGCTCCTCTTCCTCCTCCTCGTCCTTATCCTCATCCTCATCATCGGCATCATCCCTAGATGAATCGCCGTCATCATCATCTCCATTATCTCCCCCGTCCATAGGATAGTCAACCGGACCATCCTTTGTCTCATCATCCTCGTACTCCTTTGGATCCTCTTCGGGATCCGACTCAGTAACATGCCTAGGTAACTCAGCTGTAGGCGAATCAGCAAGAGGTAATGGCTGCTCCTCAGCTGGAAGCTCATGCTCATCCTCCAACGGTATATACTTAGGGTATATAGGCTCTGGCACGTAGTCATGATCATGTGCCTGTATGAACATAGGCTCACGCTCATCCTCGTCTTGGGGAACTGGCGGTGTTTGTGGATCCTCTGGGCCTGGTATGTAATCTGGTGATGGTGGGGCTACCGGCTGCATCGGGAGTCCATCGTATCCTAATACGATGACTCACGGAATACCTCCATCAGATATCTCCTCATTGGCTCCCCAAAAGACTCTGCCTGGCTCAGAATCGGTATAGACGGAAGTGTAGGTAACCGCAGATGATGCAGAAGACATGACTACTGCAAGAAGTAAAAATAACTTTTTAAGTATTACTTATTAGGAGATTGGTAATGTTTATGTCTATAAGCTTTAATTATAAGAGTCTTAGTAATATATGTAGTATAATTTATATACGCATATATCAATCATGTAAGCACTTAGTAACCTACTAATGCTAAAATAGTGTGTATCATGTAAGCATATATGTGCTAAATGCAAACAAGTAATGCATGTATGTCCCGTGCAAATCCCATTTGTGAAAACAGCGTTTGAAAATAGTTATAGTCCAGACAAAAACTTTTAACCTAGTTCTCTATAACCTTGGCTCTGATACCAATCTGTAACACCCCTAAATCTAGGTTGCAACGGAATGTTGAATATCCGAGGGTGTTACTTCATAGATCAATAGCACAAGATATGAGAACGACCACTAAACGTGTCATTTAAAAAGGATACATTGGATTTAACAAATAATTGTTTTGTTACTCTAAGGATTCATGGATTCAAATTGTTCGACTAAGTAAGTAAAGATTTCGGTTTATAACAAATGTTTACAAAATGTAATACGCCCCAAATCTTTAGTACTGACTCTTCCAAAGAGTGACCTCAATGTATCTAAGCACCTCGTGCCTTATTGACCTGAGAAAACATGCTTAAAAACGTCAACATAAAGTTGGTGAATTCATAGGTTTATGTAAATCAATTGTAGGACCGCAAGATTTCCAAGTGTATGATTAAGCAATAGATGCAAACATCATAAAAAGTAATTACGTTTTCCTAAGCTCATGACACTAAAGCTCGACGTGTATGAATGCAATAAATTGCCAATAAATGCCTTGAAAGTGTTCTAAACCCGCTAAAATTTCACCAAATTCCGACATGGTATACGTTTGTTGTCCGGCAACCCGGCACAGTGAGCGCTACTCACCCAAACGGGGATGTCAATCCTAAATAGATCTATTTATAACATTCGCGCTCACAATCTAGTGATTGACAGTTCATGATAAAGGGCTCAGTGGGTTATCGCTACTTAGGCAAAACACCGTAGTCATTGTATAAAATGTACACTTGCGTCCAATTTGTAAAACAAGCTATTCTCACACCAACAATGTAAACCATTTTAAATAACTATAATACATGGGGCTATGAAACTACACTTAGTAAATAGTCCTATGAAAAATGATAATATATCCAAGTATAGCAAATTGAATCACACCGTCAAATACCTAAGTAAATACGGGCCAGTCTTAGTCTACAGTTTAGGCTAAAGACTCAATGTATAAACTATAATAAATTGCTAGGATATATATACTGTTATCACTTGTGTGGTGATGCCAATGTTTATTGATTTGTATTCACTTGATGGGATTTTGGGGAAGGTATAAATTTTACATGATTTGTATAGTATAATCGTTACTAATCATATTCTATTATTAAGTTGAGGTTAACCGGTATACTATACGGATGTCATTCGTCGATATGTCCAAGTGTTTACTTAAATTCACTTTATAAAATAACCCTTAGGTTTTCCATAATTACAAAACAGCCCCTGGGTTTATAAAATATATACCTATTTTATATTTTAAACCCTTAAGTTTCCACTTGTACACATTTGGTCCTTTAACTTTACCAAATTACCATTCTTGGTCCTTATATGGTCACAATAGTCCCTTAAAGTTTTCAGAAATGACAAAACAGTCCTAACTTACAAAAACAGTGAGTTGACAGAATTGAACCTAAAGTTTCAAAGTTTACACATTTAGTCCCTTAACTTGTAAAAATCAAATTTCTATAGCCCGATTAAGTTCTAACAAGTGGCAATTGGTTTTATTACTTTCAAATAAGCCATAGAAAAACCTTGACCACCTTCTGACCTTCCCCCTCCCTTATAAATAAGCTGGGATGAGCTTATTTATGCTTATTGCGCTTAACGAGCCTTATTAGGTCCGTTAAGGTCCAATAAGCTATTTAATGGTCCGAATGAAGTTTCACGAGTACATAAGCTCTCCTTGAGCTTATTAAAGACTGATAAGCTGAAAAATAAGCTTGGGGGAGCTTATTTGAGCTTATTCGAGCTTATTGGGCTAGTTAGCCTAATAACGCAACCTGAAAGTTTGTAAAAGGGGTTTCTTAGGTTATACAACTTATTTTCTAGCCTCATTAAGCTTATTCGGGTCTGATTAATCTGGCTTAACTTCGTGGCTTATCCAATAAGCAAATAGGCCTTGGTAATGGGCTTTTGAACCGATTACGAGCCCGATAAGGGTTATACATGTTTGGGCTCAATCCGTTTAGGTCCATTAACTTGTCTAAGGTTATAATAAGCCTCATAAGCTGGTTAAGCTCACAAATAAGCTGTCTAAGCTTATTTGTGGCTTATGGGCCTCGTGGGTTCACGAAAATAGGCTAACGAGCCCATTTTGGTCCGTTTGGTTTTTAAACATACAAAGGGTCCATATTAGTTTCAAATAAGCTTGTAAGACTCTTAATAAGATCTTAAAACTTATAATTAAGCTGTGGGCTTACCGAGTGGGCTTATTAGGCCCATTTGGCCTCGTACGTGGCTATTGGGCTAGGAAGGCCCAATAGGAGGTTAATTCATGCATGCTTGTTACATTACCATTTTAATAAGGTTCATAGTTCATTAAATAAGCTTGATTGAGCTTATTAATAAGCCATAGGGTCTCCACTGTTGGGCCTGTTGGGCCGGTTGGGCCCAACTGTGATCGTGATTGGGTTATACAAGTTCATTGGGAACCAGTTACTATTATAGCATATAAATCGTGTTCTCGAAACTTGCCCCTTGTCAACCATTTGGTGTTATTTGTTTGACAACATGTATACGTCGCGTTCTTCTATGCTTCGTTTAAAAGATGTCCGTATACACTTTCCCAAGTCACACCATCGTGTTTTCATTAAGTGTTTACGTGTGGTTTACAAACTACTCGTGTATAAGGGCTTGGTTCGCATTGGTGCCCAAGTTTCCCATATAATCAAAAACATTTTAAAGTCTCACTTGTTAATAATCCAACATGTTACGTGTTTCCTTGCACCTTTACACCACACAAGTCATATATATGAAATAACATTTCGTATAACACGCGCATTTCGTACTTAATATGCGTGTTTTCATGCTAGCACATCATATATATATATATATATATATATATATGATGTGCTAGCATGAAAACAAGCATATTAAGTACAAAATACGCGTGTTATACGAAATGTTATTTCATATATACGACTTGTGTGGTGTAAAGGTGCAAGGAAACACATAACATGTGGGATTATTAACAAGTGAGACTTTAAAATGTTTTCGATTATATGGGAAACTTGGACACCAATGCGAACCAAGCCCTTATACGCGAGTAGTTTGTAAACCACACGTAAACACTTAATGAAAACACGATGGTGTGACTTGGGAAAGTGTATACGACCTCTTTTAACGAATGCATATGAAGAACGCGACGTATACATGTGTCAAACAAACACCATATGGTGACTAGGGCAAGTTTCGAACTAGATATGTTGCTAGAAGAGTAACGGGTCCCAATGAACTTGTATAACCCAATCACGATCACAGTTGGGCCCAACCGGCCCAACAGGCCCAACAGTGGAGACCCTATGGCTTATTAATAAGCTCAATCAAGCTTATTTAATGAACTATGAACCTTATTAAAATGGTAATGTAACAAGCATGCATGAATTAACCTCCTATTGGGCCTTTAGCCCATTAGCCCACTACGAGGCCACAATGGGCCTAATAAGCCAACTCGGTTAAGACCCACAGCTTCTTAATTAATAAGTTTAAGATCTTATTAAGAGTCTTACAAGCTTATTTGAAACTAATATGGACCCTTTGTATGTTTAAAAACCAAACGGACCAAAATGGGCTCGTTAGCCTATTTTCGTGAACCCACGAGGCCCATAAGCCACAAATAAGCTTAGACAGCTTATTTGTGAGCTTAACCAGCTTATGAGGCTTAATTATAACTTAGAACAAGTTATGGATAAAGGATTAAGGCCGTCCAAACATGTATAACATTTATCGGGCTAGTAATGGTTCAAAAGCCCATTACAAAGGACTATTTGCTTATTGGATTAAGCCCGAAGTTTTAAGCCAGATTAATCAGACCCGAATAAGCTTAATGAGGCTAGAAAATAAGTTGTATAACCTAAGAAACCCCTTTTACAAACTTTCAGGTTGCGTTATTAGGCTAACTAGCCCAATAAGCTCGAATAAGCTCAAATAAGCTCCCCCAGCTTATTTTTTAATTTTAGCTTATCTAGTCATTTATTAAAGCTCTAGGAGTGTATTGTACTCGCTTTTTTGAACTTTTCGGACATTAAATAACTTATTGGTAAATTAACGGGCCTAATAAGGTTCGTTAAGCCCCAATAACCATAAATAGCTATCCCCAGCTTATTTATAAGAAGTCTCAGTTTCTATGGCTTATTTGAAAGTAATAAAACCAAATTGCCATTGTTAGAACTTAATCGGGCTTAATTGTGATTTTTACAAGTTAAGGGAATTTTTATGTGTGTAAAACTTTGTATGAGGGTTCACTTTGTCTACTCTCTATTTTTTGTAAGTTGAGGGATTGTTTTGTCATTTCTGAAACTTTAGGGATATGGGAAATATAAGGGAACCTAAAGGGTTTATTTGATAAGTTAAAGGGGAGTTACCCAATGTGTTAAAGTGGAATTTTAAGGGCTTTTAAATATAAAATTGTATTTATTTTATAAACCCGGGCTGTTTTGTTAATTAGGAAACTAACAGTTATTTCTATTAAAGTCGATTTAATAAACACTTGACATATCGGACGAATGACATCCGGATAGTATACCGGTTAACCTACAACTTAATAAATAGGAATATTTATTAGTAAAGTTCTTTACCGTATACAAGTCATGTAAAAATTGTATACTTCCCCAAAGCCATCAAGTGTTTACAAAATTCAATAAACATTTAGCATCACACACAAAGTTCGATAACAGTATATATAAACTAGCAATTTATTGTAGTTATACATTGAGTCTTTAGCCTAAACTGTAGACTAAGACTGGCCGTATTTACTTAGGTATTTGACGGTGTGATTCATTTGCTATACTTGGATATATTATCCTTTTCAGAGGACTATTTATTAAGGTGAGTTCATTGCCACTTGTTTTATAGTTATTTTAAATGGTTTTACATTGATTGGGGTGAGAATATGCTTTGTTTTTCAAATTGGAAGCAAAGTGTACATTTTATCACAAATGATTACCGTGTTTGGCCTAAGTAGCGATAACCCACTGAGCCCTTTATCATGAACTGTCAATCACTAGGTTGTGAGCGCGAATGTTATAAATAGATCTATTTAGATTGAACATCCTCAGTTTGGGTGAGTATCGCGTACTGTGAGGTGGTTGCCGGACAACAAACGTATACCATGTCGGATTTGGGATGTTGCGGGTTAGAACATCATTCACGGGCATTTATTGGCAATTTATTGCATTCATACACGTCGAGCTTCAGTGTCATGAGCTTAGGAAAACGTAATTACTTTTTATGATGTTTGCATCTATTGCTTAATCATACACTTGGAAATCTTGCGGTCCTACTATTGATTTACATAAACCTATGAATTCACCAACTTTATGTTGACGTTTTAAGCATGTTTTCTCAGGTCAATAAGGCACGAGGTGCTCAGATACATTGGGGTCACTCTTTGGAAGAGTCAGTACTAAAGATTTGGGGCGTATTACATTTTGGGAACATTTGTTATAAACCGAAATCTTTACTTACGTTGTCGAACAATTTGAAGCCATGAGCTTATGTAACAAACAAGTATTTTGTTAAATCCAATGTATCTTTTAAATGACACGTTTAGTGGTCGTTCTCATATCTTGTGCTATTGATCTATGAAGTAACGCCCTCGGATATTCAACATTCCGCTGCAACCCAGATTTGGGGGTGTTACAGATTGGTATCAGAGCCAAGGTTATAGAGAAAACTAGGTTTACAAGTTTGTGTCTGGCTATAATCTATCTTTCAAACGCTGTGTTTTCACAAATGGGATTGCAAGGGAAATACATGCATTAATTGTTTGCATTTTGCACATATATGCTTTCATGATTACACACTATTTTAGCCGTATTAGTAGGTTTACTAAGGTGATTACATGATTGTTATATGCGTATAGAATTATCTCTACATATATTACTATAAGGAACTTATAATTAAAAGCTTATAGAACATAAACAACCAATATTCTGCATATGTAATACTTATGTAAGTTTTTGCTTCTTTGCACAGTAGTTCATGTCTTCTGCATCATCTGGCGGTTACCTACACTTTCCTGTCTATACGATTCTGACCAGGCTGAGTCTTTTGGGACGCCAATGAGGGAGATATTGATGGAGGTATTCCGTAGGTCATCGTATTAGGTACGTTGTGACCCCGATGCAGCCGGTAGCCCCACCTTCACCAGATTACATCCAGGCCCGAGGATCCTCCACAACACCACCGGCCAGTTCCCCGAAGACGAGGGATGAGCGTGAGCCTATGTTCATTCAGGAACATGATCATGGAATACGTTGCCAGAGCCTATATACCCTAGTATATACAGTTGGAGGATGAGCATTGAGCTTCCAGCTGTAGGAGCAGCCATTACCGTTGCTGATTCGCCTACAGCTGATTTGTACCTTAGGCATGTTTTAATGAGTAGGATCCGAAGAGGATCCCAAAGGAGTGCGAGGAGGATAGACAAAGGAAGGTCCGGGTTGACTATCCTATGGAAGGGGGAGATCTGGAGATGATGATGTCGGCGATTCATATAGGGATGGTGCGATGATGAGGATGAGGATAAGGACGAGGAGGAGGAAGAGGAGCACTTAGCTCCGGCCGACTCTGCTATTGTTGTACCTACTATTGAGCCTGTTTCCCCACCTGAAGGAATAGAGCCTGTTATACCACCACCCTCTATTGACATTACTATTGATTCTAGGATTACCGTCTGGCCTCAGGCTTCCATATCCCTTCCACTAGAGGCAGAGGTTGAGAGACTTCTGGCCATGACTACTCCATCACCATCGCCACCTATCTTACTATCACCACCCTCTACAGGAGAACGCCTTGCTAGGTGAACGGCCCCCCTCATGCACATTCATTACCACCACCTGATGCCATCACCATTCTACCCATCAACTGGTGTGTCCAACCAAAATCTAGACACTCAGGATAGATCCTCTCAGGCCCTTTATTGATGTGTTTTCTGCCGCATTACCATCACCTCCAATACACCACTTAACCATCTCTATAATACTAACACCTATTGACCATACGGGATGTTTCCGAGTCCGAGCTGGACACCTCCGCAAGAGGTTGTGTTTGTCCACTCTAGGCTCCAAATATGAGATCGGGGAGAGTTTTACTACCAGACCTACCAGGGATCGAGGGGTAGATTATGGGTTTGTCAGCACCGTAGATGCTGAAGTGAGACGGCAGGGGATTAGTAAGGTTGGGTATGGTATTAGGGATACTTGGGTAGATCCGGCAGAGGCAGTTCCTGAGATAGCACCTATGACCGTGGGAGAGGTCAATACTAGGGTTACAAAGCTTGTTGAGCTCCTTCCCTGAGAATGTATAAGCGGGACTTGTATGCTTTTACTAGAGGATGCTCAGGATAGTAGGTCTCGTATATCACAGCGAGTCGATATGGACTCGCAGCGGGTCGACTTACTTATGGGGGATAGGATGACACTCCAGGAGACAGTGTGGATGGTGGAGGAAGAGGCTTATGCTTCCTCGATGAGGCTGGGCTCACTCGATAAGATTGAGATCAGGGGACCCCTTCAGGGAGCTTCAGACCCCCACGTGCATCATGTCGTATGCAAACGAGACCACTATCCAGCATATCAGTCACAGCTACAGCTTGCAAAGGTACTCTCATTCAGGACAAAACTTCAGGTTATGAGACTCGCTTTCAGATGCAGCAGGCTGAGATAGCAGCGCTTCGAGAGACTAACCGTAGGCGTTAGGCACAGATGGTAGAGACTCTCCGTGTGATGAGAGACATGAGGCGAGATATGGGCGGACAGTAGGTCCGAGTTTGTTTTAGTCACTAAGAGAGCAGCCGGGTAGGAGAGCTATGGCAGCCCAGGACCAGATGCTAGGATTCCAGATCACCAGGATGCTTCTGGGGATGCTGATAGTCACATCTAGTGATTTATGTTATTTTATCTTGCTAGGTCATTGTACAGGCATGTTAAGTATTAAGGGTTTTTCCCGATAGCATAGCCTTAGATCTTGTGTATTGTATTTTTGTGTACCAACAACTATTTCATGTAAAATTTTCCAAGTTATAAATGAAATAGATGTGTTTATGTTATATATCTCTCTTGTGTTATGGTCTCATCTATACATTGTTATATTTTGTCATGATTATAACCTTACGTTTTGTCTTTTGTGATCTAGACAAATCATGGCACCTACGACCAGACGAGGACATAATTACCCTTTGACAACACCAATTACCGAACAACATGATCCATTAATTCGTCTCCAAGCTATGATTGATCAAGCTCTTCAGCGAAACTCCACCAATGGAGACGCAAGCCACAGTTCGCACGGGGATGACTGAAGGAATGTGCAAATTGAACGCCCTTATTACTACGCTGATTTCATGAAATGTCAACCTTTAAACTTCAAAGGAACTGAAGGCGTGGTCGGTTTAACTCGGTGGATTGAAAAGATGGAGTCAGTTTTCAATATCAGTGGTTGTGGGATTGAGAATCAGGTAAAGTTTGCCACCTACACTCTGTTAGGTGCTGCTTTGACTTGGTGGAATGGTCAGATAAGAACCTTAGGACCCGAGGCATATGCAATGACTTGGGAAGGACTTAAGAAAAAAATGACGGACAAGTATTGTCCATTGGGTGAGATCCAAAAACTAGAAATTGAGTTGTGGAACCTAAAGGTCAAAGGGAACGATGTTTCAGCATACACTGAACGTTTCCAAGAGCTAACCCTAATATGTACCAAGTTTTGTGCTAATGAAACTGAGAAGATCAACAAGTACATCTGTGGACTTCCTGATAACGTCTATGGGAATGTTGAAGGTTTCAAGCCCCAAGCACGTTGGATTGAAAACGATAAGTTGGCCAACGACTTGTGGATCAGAAACTTCTACCTATGCCGGAAAAAATTTGATAACAAGAGGAGGCGGATGATGATTCATCCAGAAAAGAAGAAACAAACCATGGACACCAAAACAACCCTTCAAGAAGCAAAAATGTAGCAAGTTCTACAATATGGGCTGGTGAGCCCCCAACAATAGAAGTAAGAATAGCCCCACCCTAAGAAACCACCTATGGGGGAGAGAAACATGGACAAGTGCACCAAGTGCGCATTTTCAACACAATGGCCGTGCACCAGAAGTGCCACATGTGCAAACAAGGTAGGGCCTTGGCTACGATTGCAGGAAGTATGGAACAAAATGTTGATAATACTCAGAGGGTTAAGGGCGGCAGCTCTCCAAACGGAATGGTGTTTTGAGTGTAGAGCACCAGGGCATTTAAGGAGAGATTGTCCATAGTTAAAGAATAGGATGGCAGGGAATGGGAATGCACAAGGTTGGGTGTCTGCAGTTGGGAATGCAGAGGAAGAGAGGGAGAATGCATCAGGAAACACGAACTACAATGTGTCCATTGGGTACGTTCCTCTTAAAACAAAACCACTATGCCATTATCTTATTCGACATTGGTTGGACCCTTCTTTAGTAACTCGTGCTCGTGATAGAAGCTTTATATCTACTGCATTTAGTTCCCTGATTAACATCGCCCCACTCCATTAGAAATAGTTATGATGTGATTTAGCTGATGGGATAATGTTAGGATAGAGACTATTATACAAGGTGTGTACTTTAAATTTCTTTAGGACCTAATCCGTTCAACATAGATTTTAATTCCGTAGAACTGGGTAGTTTTGACGTCATCATCGGTATGGATTGGTTAGAAGATGTTCACACCGTGTGATCGTGTTGCGCATGAGAACATTGTTCGAGTTTCCCTATGGGAATGAAACTTTGAACTTTTCATGGCAACGAATAGTAGCAACCAGAGAGATCTTGGTTGATTGTTATCTCCTGTTCTACAAGCTCAAAGAGTACATGGCGAAGGGATGCCTAGGTCTTTTTTGGCACAGATATCCGCCAAGAAAGAGTGTTTAGGAACAAAAATCGGCAAGGAATGCAAGCTTAAGACGTACCTATCTGTAAGAGAATTTTCCTAAAGTGTTTCCCGAGACTTGCCAGTTTCTTCCTCTGATGACCAGTGGACTTTCAGATCGATCTGATTCTGGAGCGCGCCCGTTAGCTCGGAGACACCGTATCGATTGGCTCTATCCGAATGAAGGAATTATCAGAACCAACTACAAGAGCTTTACGACAATGGATTCATAAAGACCTAGTTCCTCACCTTGGGGAGCTCCGGTCTTATTTGTCAAAAAGAAGGATGGGTCATTCAGGATGTGCATCGACTATTGTGAATTGAATAAGCTAACAGTGAAGAATCGTTATCCACTCCCGAGGATCGATGATATATTTGTTCAACTCCAAGGAGAACTAACTCAAATCCGTATTTATTCGAAGATAGAATTGACGATCGGGATATCACCAGTTAGAGTACTGGGAGCAAGACATTCCAACGAGAGCAAGACATTCCAAAGACGGCATTCCGAACTCGGTATGGTCATTACGAGTTTCAGGTTATGCCATTCGGACTAACAAACGCACCTGCGGTATTCATGGACCTCATGAACCGAGTGTGCAAGCCCTACTTGGATAAGTTCGTAATTGTCTTCATTGATGACATACTTATTTATTCAAAGGACAAGAAAGAGCACGAAGAACATCTTAAGGCAATTTTAGAATTGCTCAAGAAGGAGAAGTTGTATGCCAAGTTTTCAAAATGTGAATTTTGGATCCCGAAGGTACAATTTCTCGGTCATGTCATTGATAGCAGAGGCATACATGTGGATCCAGCCAAGATAGAATCTATCAAAGATTGGGCATCTCCTAAGACACCGACGGAGATCCGCCAATTTTTAGGTCTTGCTGGTTACTACCGAAGATTCATCGAGGGATTTTCGAAGATTGCTAAATCAATGACGAAGCTTACTCAGAAAGGAGTCAAGTTCGACTGGGGTGAAAAGGAAGAAAACGCTTTTCAGTTAATAAAGCAGAAGTTGTGCAGTGCGCCAATTCTGGCTTTACCTGAAGGAAGCGAAGACTTTGTGGTCTATTGTGATGCTTCACACAAAGGCTTAGGCGTTGTGTTGATGCAGAGAGAGAAGGTGATTGCCTATGCTTCTCGACAACTAAAAATTCATGAGAAGAACTACACCACTCATGATTTAGAACTTGGATCGGTAGTGTTTGCTCTGAAGATATGGAGACATTATCTATATGGAACCAAATGCACCGTGTTCACCGACCATAAAAGTCTACAACACATTCTTGACCAAAAGGAGCTTAACATGAGGCAGCGCCTGAGGCAACGTCGTTGGTCTAAATTGCTAATTGACTACGATTGTGATCTTCGTTATCAACCGGGCAAGCAAATGTAGTGGGCCGATGCCTTGACATAAGGAACGGCTTGACCATTGCGGGTTCGACCTTAGTTATGACAATTGCTTGGATCTTCCCAAACGAAATTAGAAGGCTCAAGATCAGAAGCCCAGAAACCAGAGAAGTCTCGTGAATGAAGACGTAGGCGTATAATCAGGAGGGATATTCCAAGGATGATTGAACCACGTGCCGATGGAACGCTTATTTTTTACACTGCAGGGGAGTGTGTACCTTGCTATTAGACTTAAGACCCGTTGATTATGCACGAATCCCACAAGTCAAAAAGATCTATCCATCCCGGTTCGGAGAAGATGTATCAAGACATGAAAAAACTATATTGGTGGCCCAATATAAAGGCAGACATCGCCACGTATGTTAGCAAATGCATGACGTGTGCAAGGGTCAAGGCCGAACATCAAAGGCCATCAGGACTGCTAGTACAACCAGAGATACCCGAGTGGAAGTGGGATAATATCACGATGGATTTTATCACCAAACTTCCTAGGTTGTCGCAAGGTTTTGACACATCGGTGATTGTGGATCGACTTACAAAATCTGCTCTCCTCTTGCCAATAAGGGAGAAGACCATTGACAAGTGGCAAAGGTTGTAACCTGAAACGGATAGTGGCAAGACACGGGATACCTGCCTTAATTATCTGTGATCGTGATGGAAGGTTTACCTCAAATTTCTAGAGATCATTTCATAAAGCTTTGGGTACATATATTAGTATGAGCACTGCGTATCATCCAGAAACTGACAGCCAGAGCGAGAGAACCATTCAAACTCTCGAGGACATGCTACGATGCTGGGCGTGGATCGGATTTTTGGCAAGGGCTGAGTTAAGCATTTCCCATTGGCCGATTTTTTTCAGACAACATCATTATCACAGCTAGCATAAAGGCCGCCCCTTATGAGGCACTGTATGGTCGAAATGTCGATCACCGGTGTGCTGGGCCGAGGTTGGGGAAGCCCAACTGACTGGTCCGGAATTAATCCAAGAAACAACGGAAAAGATCGTCCCAAATCAAGCAAAGATGCAAGCTGCTCAGATCGACAAAAGAGCTATGCCGATCGGAAATGAAAGCCGATGGAGTTCGAGGTTGGGGACAGAGTTATGCTCAAGGTCTCGCCTTGGAAAGGGGTCGTACGGTTTGGTAAGCGAGGCAAGCTGAACCCGAGATATGTCGGACCTTTCAAGGTGTTAGCAAAAGTTGGGAAAGTTGCCTACAGGCTGGAACTTCCTCAAGAGTTGAGCAGAGTTCACCATACTTTCCATGTGTCTAATCTAAAGAAATGTTACGCTTACGAACCATTAGTCATGCCGTTAGAAGGAATTCATGTTGACAATAAGCTCCAGTTTGTGGAAGAGCCCGTTGAAATTGCGGAACGGGAGATTAAACGATTGAAGCGAAGCCGGATACCATTGGTTAAGGTTCGCTGGAACTCTAGGCGGGGCCCTGAGTTCACCTGGGAACGTGAGGATTCGTTCAAAAAGAAATACCCACATCTCTTCACAAATCGGGCTTCGTCATCTACTACAAGGTCTTAAGCTTTGAGGACAAAGCTCTTTTAACGGGTGGAGACTGTAACATTTCTCAATTTCAGGTCATTTTACGACTCCTATTATTAGTCACTGTTTATTTAAGTCCGATACGCGTTTACTTTTAATTTTACTTTTGAGCTAAATCGCGTAGACTAGAAATAATCAATTAATGTAAACGGTCATCAAATAAATTAAGGTTTACATCCACCAAGTAATAAATAATTATTGAGAAGATAATTATTAACGTTGCATATTTTATTTTGTATTGGTCACGTAAAAGGGTTACGTTTCGCAATAAAATACATTTGGACACAAACCAACACATTGGATAAAGGGGTACCAAAATTAAATCAATTTTTGGTAATTAATACAAAATTAAAGGGGTACCAAACTCACTAGAAATATTCATTTTTGATCTTAACACAAAATTATAACCTTATAATTTTTGTGTCAAAATTATAACCAACACCCACTTTTATAACCTTAACACAAAATTAAATTAATTTTTGTGTCAAATCTTCACTATGGCCGAATAAAGGGGTACCAAACTCACTAGAAATCTTCATTTTTGATCTTTAAGTACATGTACATCTCATTGGTAATTAATATTAGTCCTAATGGTCTCCTAATGGCTATTACACATTGGATAATAACCAAATTGTTTCTCTTTTGCCCCTTAGGCCACGGCTAAGCAACAAACACACACAAATCCATAAGATTTGTATGATCTTAGGTAAATCTTGTACATCATGCAAGTAATTAAAGATTGTACTTGTGTGGTTTAACAAAACAAGGTGTAGTTAACTAGAAAACTTCAAAAACCACCTCCTAGGGCACAAATTTGGTTCGGTTTGGGTTGTTTGTGAAACTAGGAGAGTTAACTAGCTCATTGCCTATAAATACACACTCACACTTAACACTTAACACTCTTACAACCCACACTCACTCAAACCATAAACACATATACTCTTTTCTCTTGTTCGGGTCACAAACCGCACCCAAGCACGCCCACACATCTTGTTTCGAGTCAACATATATTCACTAGGGTTTACATACGCGACCTCAAGGGTTTACGCGAGCTAGGGTTGGGTATTCACAAAGCTTTGAAGCTTGGGTTGGTTATTTCGATCGTGTATACACTTGGATTGTCATTCTACTCGTTCCAACACATAGCCAAGTCACTAGGACCCCTTGTAAGTCACATTTAAGCTTGTACATTTCATACTACATTTATTTTCTTGACACCTAGTCATATGAGTCACGTCGTCATGTAGTTTATGAGTTTACGTGGGCACGAACACGCATGGTTTAACCCATGCGTGTCACACGCATGTATATTACATAAACTCGACCTTGTGTAGTGTTGGAATGTTAAGAAAACATGTAACATGGCTTATCAACGAGCAAAGCTTAGAAAAAAAACCGTTCATTATAAGAAAACCATACGTAAGCTTTTATAGTAAACGATGCACTATGACTTGGGAACGAATACCCTATTTAAATGAACGTTTGCATGCAACATACGACGTAGAAATAAGTTAAACAAAGTATTGATATCACTAAGGCAAGTTTTCAAACCACGTATGATGCTAGAAAAGCCAACGGGCCACTATGGGCCTTTCGTAATTCAAGCAAGCTCACGGATTAGGCCCAACAGCCCAATGGTGAGCCGTGGCTTAATTTTAAGCTCCTCCGAGCTTATTAGTTGGACAAGAAGGCTTAAGGAACCCGTAGGACAACAAGCATGCATGAATTAAACTTCTATCATCGGTCTCTATCGAACCCAACAGCCCATCAATAGGCCCAACAGGCCTAACGAGGCCTTGTGTGATAAGCTACGGCTTAACAATAAGCCATTTGAGCTTATTAATGGGTTAGGGGTGCTTAATTAATCAACTTAGGCCTTGCGTTACTAATTGAAACCAAACGGAACCCTTAATGGGCCTTCTAGCCCATTAACGAGCCTTAATCAAGACATAAGCTCACGACAAGCCTAAGGCAGCTTATCGAGAAGCTCCCATAAGCTAAATGGGCTTATTAAACCTTATTGAGCTTAATGGACCCTAATGGACCCAACGAAACTCTTTAAAACCCTTATCGGGCCTTAACGGGCCCAAGCCGGCCCAACAGAAATGCTTATTAGCTTATTTGCTTAATTGGAATAAGCTGAAATAAAAACAGCTTTGTTCGGCTTAATACAAGTTGGAAATGAACTAGGAAAAAGCCTAAAAACTCTAACACTTTCGGGTTTAAGCTATTGGCTTACGGGGCCCAATAAGCTCAAAATAAGCTATACTAAATCTTACGAGATTATTTTAAGCTTAAACCGACCCACGCGAGCTTATTATAGACTTTTGGACTTATTAAAACTAAAATGGATCGTTAAAAACCTAAACGGACCTTAACGGGCCCAACAAGGCCCGTTAAGCCAAAAATAAGCTCGGTAAGCTTATTTTTAAGTCGAAACAACTTTTATAACTTAAATGAGCTTAACAAAGAGAAATGACACTTGTTGAAGCTTATTTGGAGCTTATATACTATTTTCGCAAATCAAGGGACTAAAAGTGTCAAATTCGAAACCTAAGGGATTAAAATTGTCATTTTTCGTATTTTAATAACTCTAGGGACCGTTCTTGCTACATTCTGAAACTTAGGGAGCTAAGTGTAAATTATAAGGACCTAAACTACCTTTTTGTAAACTTAAGGGACTAATTATGTCATTTTCCGAAACTAAAAGGTTTAAAATATAAAAGGGTATATTTATAAACCTAGGGACTAAAGTGTAACAACTAGAAACCTAAGGGTATATTGGTGAAACAAAAGTGAGTAAATAAAACGCTTAACATAATGGTCGAACATTAAGATATTCGGACATTGAACGGGTTTAATAACAAGGTTAATTAAATAAGTATTATTTATTAATAATGATTTCAGTTGTCTCGATTAAACACACATCGGAAATTATAAGACTATAATTTCTTGTGTGTCACCACATAAGTGATAACGGTATATATAAACTTAAAATGGGATTTAGTTTATGACAAAAGAGTGTTTGTTTAAATGTGATACCACTTACGACTTGACCGTACTTACTTAGGTACTTAACGGTGTGATTCACTGCTTACTTGGATATTTGTTATCATTCAGAGAACTACCGGCTAAGGTGAGTTCATAGCCCCATGCTTTACAATTATTAAATGATTTACATCCTTGGGGTGAGAAACATGCTTTGTTTTTACAAACTGGACGCAAGTGTTACATTTTATACCATGATTATGTGTTTGCCTAAGTTACCATAACCCATTATGTCCATGATCATGAACTGTTAATTGCATAGATGTGATTGGGAATTACATTGTGTGGGCGCGAATGTTATGGATAGATCTATTAGGGATTGACAATCCCCGTTCGGGTGACTAGCTATCACTGGGAACGAACGCATACCATGTCGATCTGGGATGTTGCGGGGGTTACGCACATCGTTCACGGTCACTTGTCGGTTGGCAAATTTATATTTGCATTCATACATGTCGAGCTTCAGTGTCATGAGCTTAGGAAACGTAATTACTTTTTATGATGTTTGCATTTGTTGCTTAATCATGCACTTGGAAATCTTGCGGTCCTACAATTGATTTACATAAACCTATGAATTCACCAACTTTATGTTGACGTTTTAAGCATGTTTTTCAGGTCAATAAGGCACGAGGTGCGATGATACATTGGGAGTCAATAATTGAAGAGTCAACACTTAAGATTTGGGGTCTTATTACATTTTGGGAACAATTGTTATAAACCGAAATCTTTATCTATTTTGTTGAACCATTTGAAGCCATGAGCTTATGTAACAAACAAGTATTTTGTTAATCCAATGTATCTTTTTCAAACGACACGTTTAGTAGTCGTTCTCTGATCTTGTGCTATTGACCCAATAATGTAACGCCTTCGGATATTCAACATTCCGCTGCATACTCAGATTTGAGGGTGTTACACACTGATATAGTTTTTTTTACTCAACCCTTTTAATTATATAAATATATAAATAATAAGGCTAAAGTAAGTATTCCGAGAGGCTTTCAAAAGGTTCGTTTCTATCCAAAATAAAATCCTTCAAAAATCTACCCGGGTCGTCTCCTAACGAGGTGCGAATTGAAAATCGAGAACGTTCGTGATCACGCGTTTGAATGGATTAAGGGTTTTTGGATTTGGTTTTTTCTAATTCAACAATTAAAATGCAAAAACGAGTAAAGAAAACCTAAAAACGAAAGCTAAAAGTGATTAAAACCTAAAAACAAGAACGGTATTCAAATCCCGTTCTTTAAAAAATGAAATTTTGAAATTTTAACCCTACAAAAACAAATTTAATTTTCCTAGGATCTAAATGATAAAAGAAAATTTTGAAAAAAAGAATTATATTTTTTTGACTTTTTAATAATTTATTATGAATTAAAAACTGCTTTAATAAGAAAAATTGATTAAAAATACTAAATGAAAAGAGAAAATTTTGAAAAAATGTTGGAAAATACTTTAAGTTATGCTGGATCTAAGAAAAATAAAAGTGAGTTACCAGCTTATTTGAATAAGCTGGTATTAAGCAGAAAAGAGCTTATGGCTTATAAGGGGAAAAAAGGTAAGTAGGGCTAACAGATAGCCCTACTGGTGTCGTTGGTTAAGTGTGTGGGAGTGTGGGACGACTATGTGTTAAGAGGGAGGTCCAGGGGTCGAATCCTTGGCCTCTCTTTTTAGTAAAATATTTTTTTCTCTTTTTTTAAAACTTATAAAACACACAAAATTAAGCACACTTAAAAAAGGCAATTTTTTTGTAACTTAAAATTAAGCAGTTAAATAAGCAAACAAAAAGTGGCAGTTTAACTTTTTCAACTAAGGCACTAAAATGGCAAAACTACTTTGTTAGTAAAACACAAATAAGCTAAGGTAAATGAGAACTAAGCTAACACAGATAAGCTATGATACCTAATAAGCTAATATTAGCACAAATAAGCACAAAAAAAACAGACAGATAAGCAAAATAGAAGCAAATAAGCAAGGGCTAAAAGCTGGTGCATGGCAGCCTAGGGGACACCTTTTTGGGCTTATTTTTAAGCACCTAGAGGGACTCTTATGGCTTAAGGCCTATACTGGCTTAAAGCCTAGATTATGGGCTTTCTAAAACAACAAAGGGAAATAGGTTTGAAACTTAAATAAGGCAAGAAAAAGCTAAGGGATAGTGGCTGTCACAAATCAGCATATGCTGATTGATTGTTTTGAAAAGACAAAAGGGCAACTTGCAGCCTATAAAATAAGCTAGCAAATAAGCTTAAAAATAAAAACAAAGCAAAAACAGTTAATCAACTACACCTAATAAGCACTTTGCACAAAAATAAGCCAAGGAAATGAAACAGACAATAAGCAAAAAGGACAGAATCTCTAAAAGGCTTAAACACTTAATTTTTTTAACTAAAATGCAAATAAGCTCAATTAAGCTCTAACCTAAAGTTAATAAGCTAAAAGAGATTACAACTGAACTAATAAGCAAATTTAAACACAAGATAACCAAATGCAATAAGCCATAAGTTCAAAAAGAGCAAATAAGCTATAAGGCAAAAACTGTCAATCAACAGCCTAAGGGGGCACTTTTTGGGCTTAATTTTTAAGCCCTTAGAGGATCCTTATGGGAATGGGGCTTATACTAGCTTAAAGATTGGCCAAGGGGCTTTCTAAAACATCAAAGGGAAAAGGGTTAGATATTCTAAAAAGCTAGAAAAAAGTGAAGTGAAAATGGGTAGTCACAAAGACTGCTTGGTTTTTCAAACTTTTGTAAAGTCTAAGAGCAAAAAGCAGGCTAAAAAAATAAGCTGTAAGATAAACTTTAAAATGAAAAGCAAGTTAAAACAGATTGAGACTATCCCCTAATGAGCTTATGCTCAAATTTTCAAAAGCTAAAAACAAATTAAAGTATCTGATAAATAGAATTGAAAAAGGTAGTTTTAAACTTTGAAAAACAATTAGTACTCTTGACAGATTTTTGACAAGATTAGAAGTAAACCAAAAGGACTTTATCTACTGCATTGTACACTTGAAAAAGCCACAAAAACAAGACTCAAAAGAATGTTTTAACAACTAAATCAAATAAGCACTTGTAGCACTGTTGTCACCACAGTTTCAAAGGGCAATTTAGAAAGACTTGAAAACACACTTTAAGACCTAAAAACTAGCAAAAACAAATCAAATACAACTTAAAAATGCTTGTAAAAGTTGGTTTGGTGACCCAATGGTTTTTACCACCAAAATTTCCCACTTTGACCCACTGTCCCAAACACCCCTTTATCTTTTAAAATTCAATTCTTACACTGATTTTTAAAATTTTAAGCAAAGGAATTCAAGGTCAGATGATAACAAAGCAAGAATAAGCAAACATGAACAAACTTCAACACATAATAAGCACTTTAAAAAGCAATTAAGATAAGCAGTATAAAAGACAAATCAAGGCAGTTAAAGGTAAAAACTTAAATAAATAACAACAAAGCACAAATAAAGGCAAATAAGCAATAAAAGAACATAAATAAGCAGGATATGTAAGAAATAAGCAACAATAAGCCCAACTACAGTAAAATAAGAAAAATATGAAAAAGTAAACTTACAAAAGTCTAAGCTTATGGCAAGACAATAAGCTTTCAAAAAGCTTAATAACCTTTCCTAAAGCTTCCCATGAAGCACTAACCCAAGGCCATCCATAATAAACCTTGTTCCCTTGCTTAACAGATTTTGTGATATTTTTTTTGATTTTTGATTTTTTGACAGAAAATGAAATAAGCTTTTATATTAACTTTGAATGACTCAAAAGCTTATGTAAAGGCTTACAAAACAGTATTTAAAGACAATAAGCTTAAATGACAATAATTTAAAGGAAAACATTAAATTGCATAAAATTAAATAACAAGTAATTTAAAGATAGAAATGTAAATGACAATATATTAAAAAAAACCGTATTTAAAATGGTACAAACTTTGGTTAATACAAGTTAATGGACTTAACACAAAAATTCGACAAAAGTAAAAATAAGCTAACTAGCCCTATTTATACTAAGACTTCTAGGTCTTCAAGCCTTCACATGTGTGTTTCTTCTGTATGTGGGTTGAGGACTTGTGTTTCTTGTGTGAGTAGAGTCTAAAGCAAATATGAGCCATTAAAATTGCTTGGTGCCCAATCCCAACGATCATAACCCTTGATTTCTTGTAATTTTCCTTCAACCAATGAGGTTTTAGGGGATTGCCAACATGGCAAATGCCCTGTGATGAGTGGGGTTGTAGATGGTGATAGGTTTGAAGTGGGGTAAACAGTGAACGAGGTAGGGAGAGTGATAGATGAACATGGGTTTTTGGCGGGAAGGATGGTTATGGGGTATAAGTTAAACTGGGTGTAGGGTATAGGTTTGGGAAGTTGACAATAGTAGTCCCTCAACGTGTATGTTGTTATTGCACCCATCGTCCTTGTGGTGTATAATAAGTTTAGTGAGCTGGCAAGAAAGGCCCTCAAGGGTGTTAAGTGGTTATTCACTCACAGTCCTTTAAGGACTTAACGATAGTTAACTGTAAAGGGTTATAGGTTATGCTTTATTTATTTGGGCCGGTTTGTATATATAAAGAAGTAATGGGCTTTTGGTCTTCATAATGTATAAATGGGTTGACCCGGCTTATTAGATGGGTACGGGTGGGCCCATTTAACATTTCTTCGGTTTCGGCTTCGGCTTTGACTTCTCGGATTGGACTTTGACTTTGACTTTGGTTGACTTTGACTTTTTTCCACGCTTTCTGTTCCGTGCTCGGTTTTGTTGTTTTTGGCTTCGTTTTTCGTCCTTTTGTCGGATATCCGTTTCCTGCACAATATAAATGAAAACATACAAATACAATGTATTTTTGGTACATTTTTTGTCATTTAAGTCCGATTATTATGGAAAATGGTATGTGTAATTAAGCACATACCAAAATCCCCCATACTAAACTATTACGTGTCCTCACGCAATGCTATAAGTAAGCATTTAAAAAACTAAGACTCTTAATCTCCCTCGACTAATAACCTCGAAAAGTAGCTAAGTGTCCGTCAAGGGGAATTAAAAAATCAATAGTTTAGAAAAGCCCCGTTTTTACCATTTTTAAATGTATTCACTTATTCCTACACATATTTTTTTGTTCTTTTCATTTTTCTCATTTTTTTGTACTTTTCATATTAAGCAACTAACTAGAACGTTTGACTTTCGTTATTTTTATAACTTTAGGGATCATAGAACAAGATGCATTTCAATCCTAAAATGCCCCTAAAAAGGATAAATTCATCGTTCCCGACTTTTCACTTATTCCAAACCAAGCTTAAAACGAAATCACCGTTAAATATAAGTTAAGATGCTAACACTACTCATATTTGCAATTTGTGAATTTTTCACTCCCGACAATTATTATATATTAGGCGAATGTGTCATTTCGAATTTCAACCATGGATCAACGTTTTGCAAAATTCTATGCTTCACGTTCCACCCGAGAATAATGAGTTTGAAGGCGAGATCATCCCATGTAGCGACTTTCGTCTCGGCACATCCCAACCTTGAGGCTAAGTGACCAGGCTTTTGACACCCCATAGAGACTAGTATCGGGACTCACGGACCTTCGGTTTCAAAGACTCTTAGGTTTCCCGTATATACATAGCTTATTTAGAAAAACTTAAAATGAAATAGTCTTAGTTCAAAAGCTTATTTAAATTTAAGAAAAATAGATTTTCCCTATATTTATTAAATCACATTATTTCACGCTTAACATTAACATAACTTATGATACAATTGAAATCATCGACCTTTTAAAAGGCTGCAACATCGGTTGTGAGCCGGCAAGATGCAGCAAACTTTTATCAGTCTCGGATAATTAATATGTGCCTTATTTAGAAGACTGCAACATCGGTTGTGAGCCGGCAAGATGAAGTAAACTTTTATCAGCCCACGGTTTATTATTATTATTACCATATTTTTCATCATTTTTTTAACACTTTATATTTCACGATATATAGAGAAGACTTCTTTTTGTAAAATTTAAGTATAAATTTAAACTAAGAC
>BQNB010023067.1:28660-59586 GCA_026074375.1 Tanacetum coccineum | reverse complement strand
TTTTGACTCACCTTCTATAACTGTCAACTTTAGAAACTCATTAACTTACATTGTGTGCAGCCTAAGAGTACAAGTTTATCATAGTATATCTACTATCTAGTGAGTGTTTGAGAGTGTGAGTTTTGGTTAACGAATTAAACAGTATTAAAGCTTCGAGTACGAGGTTCGTTCGGGTTGTGGTTCGTGTTTGGGTTCAGTTCGAGTCCATGTGGGACTAAGGATTCTGGTTCGCGATTGGTATTTTAGTTGTTTGGGTACGTTGGGATGCGGGTTCAATCGTGCCTCGTTTATTTTTAGCGTTCACGTTTATGTTTGAGGTAAACCTTGAACCATCTGTTTAATGCATGATCATAGACTACAAACAAGTATTATGTTAAGTAATCTTTGCTATATGTTAACAGGATATAAGTTATAGTGAAACCATAACTAAAAGTCACCTTTTATGATCTAATTTACGAACAGAACTTTTCGGGTCTCAACGTAAACCGTCTTACTGATCGTGTTAACAAATAATTTAAAACGCGAATGATACCGAACAAGTAAACTAAAGAAACAGAGTATACGACTAAATATATTCAGGAAGAAGTTGATAGCTTCTGCATGGATGGTCTTTTAAAATTTTACACTTTTAGTCCTTACAATTTTCTTGATGTTACACAAATAAATTTAGTTGATTAAAAATTACTTAAAAGTATGTTAAATGAAGCTAATATAGGATTAACAAGAAATGTGTAATAGAGTAACGTGTAGGAATAAATTTATAGTTGTTACATTGTTAATATGAAATCCGATATTCATTCATTAATTAGTAGTTGGAAAATTTATGTAGATCTTTTGACATGGTAAGAAATTGGGACATTGTCTAGGCGTTGAGATTGGTTAAGGCACGTATATTCTTGATACATACTTTCTCTTTACTATTATTATGATCTATGGGCTGTTTCGTTTGCTTGGTTGTTCGTACGGATATTCTTTACCTCTTCTCCTTACTATTGTTATGATTAACATTTTTTTCGTTTGCGTTGCACGGATATATCTACTTTCCCTTGAAGCATTATTTTTTCATAAAATATTAGTACGGGTATTCTTAATACCTACTTCTCTTTACTATTATTATGACTTATGCGTTGCTTCGTTCATTCCGTTATTCGTACATATATTATATCCATTCTCTTAAGGATTCTTATGACATTTGATGAGTATCTATTTGCACATTTGAAATCCCTATTTATATTTTCCATCTTATGATTCGTTATTAGTTTGCCACCTTATTTGATAACTTCGTTGAACCCTTTGAATTCGTTTGATATATGTTTCATTAGACACTTTGTCTGCCATGGTATGAATTTATTCGTATGTTTGATCATGACCTTCTTTGGATATATTATGTTTGTTTCGATATGCTATATGAACCTTTTTTTCTGTTCTGATGCCCGAGCTAACTAGCCATGGAGGTACCATGGCCGCGTCATTGAGGTACCAATGGCGTAACACTATCTGTGGCGGTGTGATCAGTCCACGACGTTTGCTTTTGTTTTATGTGCTCTATTATGCACTTGGCCATATATGTTTTGATTTGTAAGGTGCGTATGGATGCATCCTAGGTACTTTGTTCAGTTCAGTTTTGGTGAATGGATCAGTGTGGTGCCAACACCTCATTTCACATTTTGTAGGGTACATCTGGAGTCTGCAGCTCCCATGTACAATTTGATATGATATGATATGATGTATGTTGGATTATTTAGTCTAAGCGTGTGGCGTGCTTTACACTTTTGTTTCGAGCTCGTGGGGCTACCTATTTCGTTTGGCTACTTATTTTGTTTGGCTACCTATTTCGTTTGGCTACATGTTTCGTTCAGCTCTAATGATATACGTAGTATGAGATCTTTGTTATCCAGGTTATGGTGATTCTATTTCGTACTTATGCATACTTGATCTATCAATTTTGTTTATATCTGTTCACTGAGCTTTTTAGCTCAGCCGCATTTTTTTTCTTCGCGACATGTAATCAGGGAAAGCTGGGTTTTGAGTGAAGAGTGCATAGGAGCTCATATCGAATTACCTTGAGGATTAGCATACCAAATCTACACTAGAAGTTGATTAGCTATCGGAGTATGGGATTTATTATTCGCTTAGACGATGATTACGTTCTAAATTTTGTATTGCCTTAGTAACCGATGTAATTTTGCCAACCCATTTTTAGTAAAGTCTTTCGCTTGCATATGTTTTGGTTTTGTAAGTGTGACATTTTGGCCCGTTTCAGGGTGGGGTGTTACAACAAGTCATGACTCTAATAACGTATTACATTATACCGGGATTTCATTATCATACATGTTATTAGAGCCCGATTCTCTTTGATGGCCTACGGTTTCCTACACCATCACCCATCCTCCACTTGTGAGATGAATCTCTTCCATTCTACTTGTGATGTCAAGACAAGGTTGTGTTTCTTTTTTACGTATAGAAATGGAAGTAGTGTTACCAGTGGAGGAACCAGGAAATTAGACGGTGGGGGGCAAAATTTTTTTTTGGACAATAGCAACAAAATGCGGTAAAAAACTAGGATCGAAATGATAAATCGAGTATTGTTACTTAGAAATGATGGATTTATAAGGTTTTAAAGTGTTGAATATTGAGTTTTAGTGTGTGAGTGGGGTGCAATTTAAGTTTTGAGTGGGGGGCATTTTAAAAAAAGCTCAAAATTGAAGAAAAAATACACTAAAATGTTTTTTGTAGCAATTATGTGTAACCGTTGTATAATATAAAACCAAGCTAAAAATTGTTGAATTCATTTTTAAATGTATATATAACCGTTGTATGTTTAACTTAAATTATAAAATATTGAGTTTTTTAAAAGCGGTTAGATTTAAACCGGTGTAAATAATAGACTTAATTGATATAAATATTGAGATCTTTTAAAACGGTTATATGTAATCGCTTTAAATAATAAGAAAAAGTTAAATAAAGAAAACAACCGTTTTAAATGACATATTTTATATTACATTTTCAAAAATAACCGTTATACATAATGTTTTCCAAGTTATTTAGTACGGTGGAATTGAAAACCGTTTTTGAAAGTCCGTTGTAAAATACTCTTTCTCTACTAGTAAACCCTCTCGCGAATCAAAACCAAAATCATATACGAATACCAACCCGAAACCAAACTCAAACTAGAACAAATGAAACTGGAGTCCTGGATACAAACAAGAATATAACCAAAACAAAAGAATGCCAACATGAACCCAACTAATTCAGTTCTACTACTACCCATGTTTACTTGCAGACCACCCAACAAAAAGATGCTACACTTATTTACTCTCCTAGTCCCACTTGTGTGTTTCACTCAAAATCCACATAACTTCTTTTTTTATATAAATAATGTGTAGGATTCGATCTCCCTACAACCTGGTTACTAGTGCGGAATAAATCCGACCTTGAAGACGAACACAACCTAGCAGATTACGTATGACAGAAAAAGGAAAAAATGGACAAGAATATAACCCTCAATATTATATGTTTATTGAGTAAAGAAAAGAATATAGTACAAAACCCTTTCCCCCCTCACCTCCTTTTATAGAGATGAGGGGGAGAACAAACAGGTTGGAAGAATAGAGTACACAACCCCTTCCCCCCTCACCTCCTTTTATAGAGATGAGGGGGAGGATGAGCTTGGGCCGTAAAGAAACCCAACAACCCTAATATGTTTATAATTAGAGTTAACTTTACACTAAACCCCCTAATCTATTGACTAAAGTAAATACTATATCTAACAATTTCCACCTTAGTATCAATATTAGTCAATATCGATACGTAGAAACCTTGACTTGTGCTGGAACCTCGGACCGGGAATCGCCTTTTACCAAGGTACCAGTAGCAATACGTTCTACTAAACTTAGCTCGTATCCTGACTCTGTCAAGAGTCACTTTAGCCATCTTTCCCTCTTCCAAGCTTGAGTAAACGTCATATATCCCGCTTCAGTTGACAAAGCCTCCATGTGCTGCAGGTTAACTTTCAAGCTTCTCGCACATCCCAGTATCATCAACCCGTACCTTGTGATTGATCTACTCATGACAGTCATCGATCTTCCCATGGCATAGTCAAAATCCACAAAAACCTGTATGTTTCTCTGTAAACTACGATCAAACCCATTCAACATATCCACACCGGCCGATGCTATGTCAGGTCTCGTGCAGACCACCTGATACTCCTGGCTTCCAACTGCATATATATATATGACCACTTACCATTCTTTTCCACATCACAACCCCCTGATAGACTATCCTCCAATGACAGTGTGGAGTGCCCCTTCAACAAAGTCTGTACTGACTTTTTGTTATGCATCCTGGACTGTGACACCCTTAGAGTATTACCACTCTGATTCCTGATGATCTCCAAACCAAGTACATTTCCATTTGCTTTAATCAGCAAACCCTTGGTAACCCAGATCTCAGCCTTGCATTCGCAAGAAAAAAACCATATCATCTATATAGAGAAATAGATGTATGAACATACCTGGTGCATATTCCCAGTAATAGTCGTGGCTGTCGTCACTGCTTTTCCTGTAACCGTTGCTGAGCACATACACATCTGACCGAACATCCATATCTTCTTTCAATCAAGCCTTCCACTTGGAAATCACCTCACAAGAAACTGTATCATTGAAAGTCAATGACTCATGTGCATAAATCTTCTCCACTACAGAAATTGCAAAAGCAACCTCATTACTGTCTTCTCTATACCCGAATAGTTCGCATGCTAAGTGTTGATCCCTATGACGTGCTAACTGATAGTCCATCAAATCTTGAGTTTGTACTTCTTGTAAACCAACTCTTTGATCGACATTCTCTTGAGGTTCCACCTCAAATGTATGATCCCCTAGCGGTTCCACCTCAAACTCAAATCCATGCAACACGTGCATTAAACCCGTACCTACACCAGAACCAATGAAAGTTTTCTTGTATTCCCCACTCTCATTGAAACCCATATTCCTGTAAATTACTACCTTTGAACATATAACCTTCAAAGCTTTATTACCCACTATACCTTTTACGGTATCCCAGGAATATGCACTTGACCTTGGACGGTCAAGATCCCATGCTAATATAGCAAGCCAACCAAAAAACCTAACATATCTATTGGCGTCTCAATCGAGTGATGGTTGACCTTGTTTATAGTATGTAGACATGGTTGTATCCTCTACCCAAAAAATCTTGGACAGACCAGACTGAATCTGAAAACAACGTACCTTAGCAAGAGTGTTACGTTTGTCTCCTTAACCAACCCATTTTGCTGATGTAACCCGCAAACACCAAATGTTGGGACCACTTTCGTGAAATTGTTATGTAGACCTCTGATTACCAGAATCAAGAACATTACCCTTCTTGATCTTCCACCCAGTCTGATATTCTTTTTCCTGCTCTTTTACCAAGCAGTCCGTGTTTGTCTTCTCTTCAGGTGCTTGTCCTCCAACCATCTTTGAGCCACTGCAGTATCATCGTTACTAACCTGAAAAACCTCAGCTTCACGATCCCCTTGAGCTCCCTGCAGTTCCACCTCAAACTAAACACGTTTTTCATCATGTACTCTATGGACTCCTGTTTCAACACTAGGACCAAGTTGTTTGAACCAACTGTTTGAACCTCATGCTTTTTGTACAATATTCCCATGGCTTTTCGATGTTTAATCTAGTATTATACTGCATTTTTTTATCCATTTGCTAACCGTTTAAATTTGTGATTTACTAATAGAGCCGATTATGCAAAGTAACCGTTTGTAAAAAAACCATTACTTTATCGTTAAAAACCCTAAAGAATAAAAACCTTCTTAGAAGTCGATCAAAGCATGAAACCCTTCAAAAAACAAAATACCCTTTCTTACTCAAAATATCGATCGAACATGGGCATAAAACGTCAACAAAAACGCCAACCCTTGAATCAAGAAAGTTAATCTACGCTTTTTTTGAAGTAACCCTTGTCGTACTTCTTATTTTTTGCAACTATTTTTGTAACTAAGAAACTTGCAACTCGACAGGTCTTAGACTTATTCTTAGACCTTTTGTTTTATTCTGATAACCTTGTGATATAAACCTAACACTGAATCAAACAATACCTTGTACGAAAAACCTCCTTATAGTCTTCTATACCTTGTCACGAACCTAGACAATCGAAGAACTCAAGAAACCCTTTACTGACGATTCCTGCTGTTCTTGATGTCAAAAAACCTAACTCACAAGAACTTTGTCTGTGAGAACACCCCCCTGGTCGCCCAAACAGATAGAACCTCGTTCCTTCAGGAAAAACCAAACTCAAACAAAGACCTCTTCTTGATCGATCACTTGGTGCACGTCAGACGTGACTTTTGTGTTTACGTGACTTGTTTCCCGGGCGAATGATTGGCATCCCTTTTCTAGAGAAAGACCTCAGCAAAAATTGGGACAACCACAAGACTCTTGCTTCCCATTAGTGGCCACACACCTTCTTACACTTCTTTTGCACAAACAGCCATAGCTTCCAAACTGCAAGATTGTTTACATATACCGGAACATAAAAGATGTCATAGGACAACTCTCTAACATTGACTAGATCACTCTTACCTTCACGCATCTACATTTTTTTAACTTTAATTTATAAACATTGATAAGACAACTCTATGACATTGACTGGATCACTCTTACCTTCACGCGATCTACATTTTTTTAACCTTTATTATAAACATTGATAAGACAACTCTATGACATTGACTGGATCACTCTTACCTTCACACGTATAATAAATCATCTTTGGATAATAGATTAATAAAAACAAAAGAAGAAGCGGGAATGGGCTGAAGAGGTCTTTAAGAGTGACAATCACCGGAGGATATGACACGTATAAAAACGTGTGATGGTGCTATGAAATTAGGTTGTTGTTAAGCAGCAGCCTGGTTGCAAAAATGGATAAGGTTATATATAATTAAGTTACTAAGTTTATAATAGTTATTATATACTACAATACTACTTTGAGAAGAATTAGATAATTAGCTTGTGTGGGTTTGAGAAGTGGAGGTCTAACAGAAAACATTTTACATTGCTTAGGTGTAATATCGGGTTATATCTAAAAAGACGTATACGCGTAAAAAAGTGAACTAAGTTTTTAAGTGTGGGTGACACTAACTATTTTAAAATAGTTTGAGCATATCATTGATATTTAGTTGACGATAAAATGAAATCGTAGGTCGAAGTACGTTCATAACGCGAGTGTGCCGAAAGCAAAGTTTACGTAAAAACAGAAAATAAAAGTATGACATATAAGATATATAAGTAAGTTGATAAAAATGCCTAAAACATGTAGACTAAACCTAGTCTAGAGTCAGGTTTATATTTAATGTACATGTTATAACGTACGCGGAATAACTAAACCTAGTCTAGAGTCAGGTTTATATTTAATGCCTGTAAAATTTTAATTTACGTGAAGTTAAAATAAATAGTAAAAGTACGAAACAATGACCTGAAAATTACAAATTTCTACAGTCTCCCAAACGTTTAAGGGAACTCGTCCCGGAGTTTAATTTGTGCTATCGGCTAGCGGAATGTTCAAGAAAAAGGTGAGGGTACGTGCTTCACAAATTTGTCTTCACGCTCCCCGCGAGGAATTCTGTTCTTTCGTCGAGAATTCCAACGAACCTTTACTATAGTGCAACATCTAATAGAGAGAGAATATAGATATTTTGATTTATGCTGCTCAGGCGCCACACACAGAAAACTCAATATAAAATATTACAACTCCCTAGGGCAGTTGTACCTAATCGTTGTGTCCCCCTCACCCCCTATAATATAGGCAAACTATTTTAAAATAGTTTGAGCATATCATTGATATTTAGTTGACGATAAAATGAAATCGTAGGTCGAAGTACGTTCATAACGCGAGTGTGCCGAAAGCAAAGTTTACGTAAAAACAGAAAATAAAAGTATGACATATAAGATATATAAGTAAGTTGATAAAAATGCCTAAAACATGTAGACTAAACCTAGTCTAGAGTCAGGTTTATATTTAATGTACGTGTTATAACGTACGCGGAATAACTAAACCTAGTCTAGAGTCAGGTTTATATTTAATGCCTGTAAAATTTTAATTTACGTGAAGTTAAAATAAATAGTAAAAGTACGAGGTTAAACAATGACCTGAAAATTACAAATTTCTACAGTCTCCCAACGTTAAGGGAACTCTGTCCCGGAGTTTAATTAGTGCTATCGGCTAGCCGGATGTTCAAGAAAAGGTGAGGGTACTTGCTTCAAAATTTGTCTTCACGCCCCCGCGTGAATTCTGTTCTTCGCCGAGAATTCCAACGAACCTTGACGATAGGGATACAGCTCTTCTTCAGTTGTTTGATGATGCGGTCGTTGTAAACGCATAAATTTTACAACTCCCTAGGCAGTGTACCTAATCGTTGTAGTGTAATATAGGCAAGACTCTGGGGTTGTTATCGTTCTCTAGGGGAATAGTGTTGGGAAGGCTCTAACTAAATGTAACTATGGGTCTAAGGGTTGAAAGAAGAATATTTTTCATATTTTATATTTTTATGAAAGCAAGTAAAATCTTAAGTTTGTAGATTGGTTGGTTTTAAACTAATTAACTACTAATTATCTAAATCTAAATTATATCTAAGCTAAGGTAGGAACTCATATAGGTTAAAAAACGTTTTCACTTAATCATGCACTACTCCTTAGTTGATCCTCCTAATCCTATTGCCCGTCACCCTTGTGATGAAGTGTGTAAGTATTTACTAAGTCATGAACGAATTACACAAAAACGCCGTCTACGTAATATTCCGTTAAGGCAACACACAAGTAAGGTAGTATGAAGACTATTACAAGGCCCCTAAGAGTACATTACGTGAATTCAAACACTTAAGCGGTGATCAACCATATTAGGGCAAGGTAGTATGAAGAATATTGAGATTGTATCCTTTCTACACAATCACGTTTCCCTATACGTCTATGCCAATGTAATATCTTATAGCTAGATTTCTAGAGCCTAACGCGCACACACATCAACAAGAAGCAATAGTAAAAAGATTCACAACATAAGTTTCATGCAATCATAAGTAAAAACTAATAAATCTAGCCTAGCATGTTAAAAGCAAGTAAATAGCAACAATTAACCAAACAATAAGAAATATTGAAAGATTAAAGGGATAGATGAACTTCACTTGACTAAAACATGGAGTTTAGGGATGATACAAGAGGGTTTGGGAACCTTAAAATACCCCAAAAAACTGATAATATTTGTACACAAGGTTCTCTATTCGTTCCACCAAGTTTCCACACTTTTAAAACCCTAAAATATGGAAAATATATATAGGAAAACAATTGCGACGGCGTCTCTTGTAAATCCTGACGTCGTCGCTACGCCAAATCTTCTTAAGGTTTCTTTAGGTCGGTTGGTCCAGACGCCGTCACAAGGAAATCCAGATGCCATCTCTTGATAGCTTTGACGCCGTCAGGATAAATCCTGACGCCGTCTCCACGTACTGTATGCACATTCTTCACCAATCTTCGTGTAGAGTTGTAGTCTTGTCTGTTTCTTCCCAAAATGAGTCCAAGTCATATGTTTTTGCTCAAATTCTTCCATCCAAGTGCTAAAAACACAAAAAGAAACGATTAAGCACGTATTTTAAGGATAAATGCATGATTTAAGGGGTTAACGGACCCCAAAAAAGTGTATAAAATGACACCTCATCATTTGAGCTCACGGTCTTATATATATATAGGTTCTTCGATAAAGTGCAACTTTTTGTCGGGCTAGATTTCATCTAGTCGAATGACAAGGTTTTCATCGGGTAAGTTCAAGTTTGAAACGTGAAAGGTGTTATGGATTCCACTGAGTTCCCACGGCAGTTCAAGTCTGTATAGTTCGCTCACGCTGGTGACTGTGCACCTTGTACCGTATATGTAGTATGTCCAATTCTCCAGTGCAAGGACTAAAGCTCCTATCTTTAGATTATGTGTCGAAACATGTTTGAAGGGTTCAATAAAATAATTAAACAATGTAGCAAATGAATATTGAATAAATAATAGTCAACACATAAAATGTCTGCAATGTGCATGTAGGTACAGCTCAGTTGTTAGGAAAATCCTTAATGAAAGTATTGAATTTATGTACTAAATAGAAGGCAAACGAAAACAAAAAATTAATAAGTCGTATTGATGATCAAAGAAGCACATACTGAGTAACAATACGTATCAAGATCAAAAAATGAATTTGTACTGATAATCAATGTGAACGAAGAGATCAAAGAAATTACTAATCTTCAAAGGAAGTGAATGCCAATGCAAAGAGGTTATATCGAGTTTGATATTCCATGATTAGAGAATCCTAAAAGAGATATTTATTATTTTTACGAACGAAGAAACAAACGATCAACAATCAATGCAAATAGGTGAACCAATATATCATTATAAAAAAATTATGATCATAGCATCGCAACGGAAATGAATGAGAGTATATGAAGAAACAACAAAAGATATTACGAGCATGTAAATTTACGAACATGACGACTTAAAAGAGTGCGCAAAAGAACATATGTACAAATGTAATAACGATCAAAAGAATGAATATAGAGAATGATCCGTATAAATTACGAATCAAATAAGTATAGAGAATCATATGTACGAATAATCAAACGAAAGAACCAATTGATCATAATAATAGCAGAGAGAATTAAGTGTCAAGGATATACATACAAATATAGTAACTGTCAAAGAAAATGAACGTAAAGAATTGTTCGATCAACAAAATGAACGTAGAGAGTCTTTTGTTTCTAATAGATTAAGAACTGGAAGACTATAGAGAGTCATCCGTAGAATTAATCGATGCAAACGAGGGAATTAATATCAATAGTTGAAAGAGGCACATATCAAAGAAGTAATATATCAAGGATTCTAAACGGGATAAGGGAAATAATTGTACAAATAATTATTTATTTAAAGGAGTTGATATATACGTACCACAAAATGAACAATACATCGATATTTTTCAAACAAATGTTTTAAATAAAAGGTCATCATTAACTAGGATGATCGAGATTCTCTTTATGGGGTGAGGGTATTGGGTGAGGGCTGCTAATTGTGTCGTTCCCAATGATATCCTAGTCATAACGTATGACCCACATCAGCGTGGTCTGTCTTAACGGTCCTTATGCGAGTCTCATTTTTGGCATCTTAGATCGCTCTACTCTAGGTGAAAGAGCATGTGAGTCATATATTGGGCTATGAGTCGTTCGATAACTGCCGAACTTAGAGGTTGTTTTCTTTGCGGCATGATTCTTCAAAATCACAAGAAGTAGGGAGAAAAAGAATGAGACGTTAACGAGTCGTGTTCCAAAAGTAGGTGCTCAAGGCGGCACGTTACGAGGTGACAAATTAATAGTTGTGTTCCAATTAACCGGCATGTTTCTATGCGGTGGGTTACGTGACGATGTATGTGTTTTAAAAGTATGAGGCGAGTGTTCAAACTCAGAGTTGAATAGTAAAATAACTAGTGGGATTGACAAACTGTGTCGAGTTTCGACATCGTCTAAGACGGTATTATGTAAAGTCATGAAAAAGTTGTGAAGACCATTATATCACTCATAATGTTTTGGAAAAGTTTTAGAGACCATTGTGTCACTCACAATTTCATGGGGAGAGTTTAGAGACCATTGTGTAACTCACAATGTCTTGAGAGAGTTTTAGTATTTATATAAATAACTTTTATATAAATTAAATAATAATGTTTTGGTAAATAAACATAAATGATCGAAAATAGTCAACATTTATATAAATTACCTTTATATAAATAATTAGTGACGCTCTCGAAAATAAACATAAGTAATCGAAAAGCAAATTAAGTATTTATATAAATAGCTTTTATATAACTTGAATAGCAGTGCTCTACGGAATAAGTATAAGTATTCAGAAAGTATACACACATGGATATTAAGGCAATAAAGGACTCCTAATATATATAGTAGTTGTAGTCTAGGTTCTAAATGCAACCTAGTTCTTTATAACCTGGCTCTGATACTAATCTATAACACCTTCGATTTCGGATAGCAGCGGAAGGCAACCGAGGGTATTACTTCATACAACAAAGTACAAGTTACAAAAAACGACCTCTAAATGAGGCGTTTTGAAAAATTACACATTTGATTCATTTTGTCACAACCGGCAATTTTCAGAATTTTAAATTACTATTTTACCCTTTGACTTTTTCGTTCCGACCTGACTTTTTGACGTTTTGACCTTTTTTCTGTCAAATAACAACGATTACTACGTAACCGGAAAATTTGTCAAAATATATTTAAATAATAAATCATATTTATTATTATTATCTCTCGTTTACAAATTTATTTTTTAAACTTATTTGACTAGAAAACGAGAAGATATATGTTATTCCTAAGCTGACTTATCAAAAACGACTTGTCAAAATGAGTTATTAATTATGGGGTATACTAGCGTTTGACATAAAACGATATTCCAGACAACTTTTTAGTTTTACCCGAGACTCGAAACCAAGCAGAAAACGACTAAAATGCCCTCGCAAAATTTTAAACACAACGCGTACCGACACAAAAATAATTAAATTTATATTTAATTATCACTTTTTATTAAATAAAAATAGTTGATAAATTATTTAATATTTTATTAAAAAGCGTTTATTTAAAAACGTGAATATTCAAAATAAAGCTTCATTTTTACGAACAAAACTTACCCGTGACACCCAATGGCTACCAAATAAATAATAATTATTTTAAATATATTTTATAAAAACATTTATAAAATAACAGTTGAGTAAATGCTCATTTTCGTGGAAAAATCATTCTGAACGCAACGGTGAAACTTTCGTATTTTGAATCGTCCGTTAACTAGCCTAAACGAGTCCCGAACCGTTATTTAACAAAATTTACACTTTTTGTCCCTGTGTAAATATTTTCAATGTTAACCCTACACTATTATTCACTAGTCACAAATTTGTACATGTTTTGGGTATAAATACTAAAATCATTAGGATTCCTCCTCATTAATAAACCTAGCCTCACACACACTCCTTTCCTCTCTCCACTTCCGGCGCCGCCCCCCATCTCCCGCGAGATTTCCGGCCAACCACCGCCGCCCCTCATCACCATCATCCCCATCACCATCTCGTCGTTATCACCACTATAACCACCAATACCACTACGCTACCACCATCACGTCAGCCACTCACCACCAGCCGACACCACTCAGCCACCACGTCACCCTCTCCACGCCACCACCTTTATCACCATCACCCTTGTCACCCTCGTCACCACCTCACTCATCATCACAGCCGAGACACCACCATAACCGTCATCCCTCCACCAGCAAGCACTACAAAAGGTGCGTTGGGTTTTCATTAGCCCAAAGGGTGCGTTGGGTTTCCATCAGCCCAAAGGGTGCGCTTGGAAGCCACCGCACCACAAGGATGTGTTTGTTTATGTGGTTAACACCATGAGTACGTTTAGTTTTTCTAGCACCAAATGGTGCGTTGGGTTTAAGGTCAGCACCCAATGGTGCGTTTGGTTTTTCTCGTCACCAAAAAGGGTGCGTCTATTTTTATGGTTAACAACCAGGGTGCGTTTGTTTTAAAAACTGCACCAAGGGGTGCGTTTGGTTTTTCTCGTCACCAAAAAGGGTGCGTCTATTTTTATGGTTAACAACCAGGGTGCGTTTGTTTTAAAAACTGCACCAAGGGGTGCGATTGGTTTTGTAAATGTCAGCCTAGGGTGCGTTTGGTTTAAATAATTCACTAGGGTGCGTTTGGTTTTGAGTTTAACAGCCCTAAGTGGGTGTTTGTTTTGCTGTGTAATAGCCCCAAAGGGTGCGTTTGGGACAACAACCTCTATGGCGTATTTAGTATATTTATTTTGTTCTCGTTCGATCTCGTCTAAATATATATATTTTCTACAACAATGAAAGTTGTTAATATGTTGTAAAATGTATTGCTAATACTTTAGTGTGTATGTAATGTGTTATGTTAAATATGTAGAACATGGATTGATTAAGGGAAAACGTTGAATTTTATAAAAATAGGAAACGTCATATAAACGAAAAGGTCATGTCGAAATTTTTATAAATTTCTATACTTGGTAATTTTTCACTAAAACTTCTATTATTTTAGAAACTCGATAAAATGACAAAGTTGTATAGTTATAAGATTATTAAATTGTAATTATACAATAAACCGGTGAATAAACGAGAAATATACTTTTACAAATGAGATAACTATTTTAGCGTCAAGGAAACGAAATACTAAATTATAAAATATTATTTTATAATTACCGACTAAAAGAATAAAATCATAACTTTAATGTTTTCAGTAAAATCGGTTATATAAATCGTAAACTTTAAAACGTACCGGTCTATCTTTTTATGTAAGTACGTTTTGTATTTATTTAATTAGTGATTCCCGAACCACGTTCGAAATATTTGTTCCAATTACTTTTAATCATTGATTATATATAATACTTAAATGTATTATATAATGCGGAATTTTTTCTTTTGTTTGTTAGTCTTTATTATAATTCATTCGCCATATGAATTTTTTAATGGTAATATTTTTCATATGTAATATGTAAGGAATACTTTTAAATACTTTGCGTTTGCTTTTTGATTTATTTTATTTAACCAACCACCAAACCATTACAACTCGAAATCAAATCCTGATCAACGTGTCGCGTTGATGTATCCCTCCATCGGAAAAACCCAATGTCATCATCCTAATCTAGTGGGGTATAACCGTTAAGATAAACCGTAACTTCTTGGTCGAGCCATTTCGTTTTCCGTTTGTGCTGTGCTTATTATTTGCATTTCGCTAGTTGCTCTGCAACATCAAGGTGAGTTCATAGCCCCACATTTTACTTGTTTTGCATATACTTTTGGGGTGAGAAACATGCTCGTTTACAAACTCGTTTACGTTACTGAATTTTAAACTCGTTTATATGTTGATTACAAAATCATTACATGATTGATATCACACTCGTTTTTACTTATGGATTTAAGTACTGTAAGCTTTTACGAATATGTTGGTTACTTTTACATTGGACACAAGTGTTTTCTATTATCATTTCCTGTTTATGTGTTGCCTAAGTTTTGCTTACAAACCACTATTGCCCAAACTATCATGAACCATTAGTCACCTATGACCAATTGGATTGGTTAAGTGAGCGCGAATGCATAGATAGATCTATTAGGACTAATTACCCCTATCTGGTTTGGTTCTAAATTTGCTGCGAACAAATGGATATATGTCATGTCGATTGTGCGTTGTGGTGGTCTTTGGTTTGGGACACCAGTTAAGGGCAGTAATACTATGTGGCATGATATGATATGCCCTGATTGTTATTAGCATCGGTGTCATAAGCTTAGTGCAACAATAAATATTTTTGTGTGAAGTTGTATTCGTTATAAACCGTCCATACGTTGTGTATCTTGTGGTCCACATGCTTTCGTTGAACGTTGCAAATTGCTAAATGCTTCTTCATTATACTTTTGAGTTGAAGCTAATTCGCTAAATGTTTTTCGTGCCTCATAACTTGGTTTTACTTACTATTTTTTTAAATATAATGCAATACGAGTTATGATTTTCATTAATGTACCATTGTGGCGTTCTCGTGCCTTGAGTTTTTTTTCGAAGTATGGATGACGTTAAGCCACTCGAACACGGTTATCTCCGTCCAGGCCCCCGTCTGGGTTAACACCTTGTGTTTTCATGTCAATTGACGACTGTCATTAAATCCTATATTGTACCTTTTGCATTGTACGCGTTTGCTCTGTAATTTCATGTGTTAAGTAAAATCGCGTAAGCTAAAAATGTAAACGGGCATCAAACAATTAAATGTTTACAATAAGCAAGTTAAGTTATTATTTTGAGGATAATTATTAACTTTGTTACCTTTTTAATTTTATTGGTTGCGTAAATTGATTAGTTTCGCAATAAAATGGTTTATGCACTCGGAACACCAAAAACTTTTATTCGCTTTCAATCTAATACCACACATCGTATTCCATACATTAAAGTTACATAATTTTATCATGTATATCATACATGGGACGAAATTATTGCAATATATACAAAGAAATATGAAAGAAATCTTGCACTTGGTCTTTGTAATCACCTTTGGCATTAAATTGAAGGCCTTACCTCCCTTGCTTCCCATTACCCTTGACCAACATATTGACCTAATCATACTATCTTGTTTGTATAGTGTTATTGACTAGTTTTTATACATATAAGGTCTGTACTCCTAAGATAAAAGATAAAATACACTTCATTTTAATCTAGTAAATATTTCCCACAAACCTCTCTCTTTGTTGGCTCTTAAAACCAACGGCTCAAACACCTCTTTATAATAAATCCATACAAATTTTATACATACCTATAACACACCTATACACATCATATCTAAGACAATTCTAGTTATTTCCATGCCCATTGGTTAACCATATTCAAGCTTTAATTCAAGAAAAGGGAAGCTCGGGTTTTCACTTGGAAAGCTTATGGTTTAATTAAGAAAAATAGGGTTTTCTTTGGTGCAAGCCTTTGGATTTTTATCTAACAAGGGTTTAGATTCTCATTGATCACTAATCAATACACTTATGGTCATCTAGAACCCTTTGTGTTCTTTCAATATTCATTTTATGCATATGCTAGTTCTATTGTAGCTTGAATCACCATGTAGGGTTTTTAACATATAAATGGAGTTTTTACTTGTAATGATCATTTTGCACACAATTTTACTTGTTGATATATTGCTAATATCATGTTAAAAAGGAATGAGAAAGTATTGTACCATATTAAGTGCGTTGTAAAAATGATAACTACAAAAGTAGTTAAGGTATATAACAAAGGTTAAAAATAGATCTATACAAGGTCACTCAAAGTTTCTGTCTCCTAAATTAGATATATTAACACATTATTTTTATGTTTTTTATATAATTAGCTTGAATCTCGACTGATTCCGAAAAGGTAAGAACTTGTCAAACGGTTTTATAACGAAAACGTTAGAGCGTAAAACGAGGTAGCATAAATTGAGGTATAAAAAAATCCTGCATTTGGTAAGTTAGGTGGGTTTGTCCGGATTTAAGTATAGTATTTGCGGGCACTTTCGAGGTCCGTTTCGGCCTTCGGCACGAAAAATTGAAGTCCGTTCGGAAGGTCAGTTTTACTTCCCCGCGTGGTGCTTTAAGTCTAAAAAGCAAGTGATATGGGTCGTATGGCGGGGGGCATAATCTGTCACTTTTTGCTAATTAATACACTGACATACAGATCTGATGCGAGTGCTTTTTTCGCCCATTCGGTCTAGTTTCGGGTCTGGACAGATCTGGAATAGTGGTTCAAAATGTCGTTTCGCATAAATTCTATTAGAACCCGAGTCATGAAAATGTGATTTAGTGGGTCATTATAGTCGGGGTACAGGAATTAGAAAATAAATTATAACTCCAGTAGTAAACTAATACACTACCATTAGTAATAACTCTACCGGCGAGGATCTTACAAACTCTAACCAGTAGTTAAATAACATACCTCAGTAGTAAAATACTACAACACTACATTAGTATTAACACTACCAGGAGGAAACTACAACACATACCAGGAGGAACGTACAAACACTACCTGGTGGAACTACAACACTACCTGGAGGAACTTCAAACACTACCACGACATAACGTTTAATTACATTATTCAGATATTTTTATATGTTTTACAATTATAAATATGTTTTCACTCAAACAATTAGATGGTGATTAGCTATATAGACTTATGCATGGTAGGAGTACTCAATGTGATTAGTACTTATAGACCTTAAATTAAATTTTTTCATATGTAATATATACGGAATATGTTACATACTTTGCGTTTGCTTTTCGAGTTATTTTATTTAACCAACCACCAAACTCTTACAACTTGAAATCCAAATCCTTTATCAACGTGTCGCGTTGATGCACTCATCCATCGGAAAACCCCAAATTCATCATCCTAAACTAATGGGTCTTAGCCGTTAAGTTAAGCTGCATCTTCTTGGTCGAGCCGTTCTGTTTTCCGTTTGTGCTGTGCTTATTATTTGCATTTCTGCTAATTGTTCTGCAACATCAAGGTGAGTTCATAGCCCCACGTTTTACTTGTTTTACATATACTTTACTACTTTTGGGGTGAGAAACATGCTCGTTTACAAACTCGTTTACGTTACTGAATTTCAAACTCGTTTATACGTTGATTACAAACTCGTTACATGATTGATGTCACACTCGTTTTTACTTATGGATTTAAGTGCTTTAAGCTTTTACGAAAACGTTGATTACTTTTACATTGGACACAAGTGTTTTCTGTTATCGTTTCCTGTTTATGTGTTGCCTAAGTTTTGCTTACAAACCACTATTGCCCGAACTATCATGAACCGTTAGTCACCTATGACCAATTGGATTGGTTAAGTGAGCGCGAATGCGTAAATAGATCTATTAGGACTAATTACCCCTATCTGGTTTGGTTCTAAATTAGCTGCGAACAAACGGATATATGTCATGTCGATTGTGCGTTGTGGTGGTCTTTGGTTTGGGACACCAGTTAAGGGCAGTAATACTATGTGGCATGATATGATATGCCATGATTGTTATTAGCATCGGTGTCATGAGCTTAGTGCAATAATAAATACTTTTGTGTGAAGTTGTATTCGTTATAACTGTCACATACGTTGTGTAACTTGTGGTCCACACTGCTTTCGTTGAACGTTTCAAATTGCTAAATGCTTTTCATAATACTTTGAGTGAAGCTATATTCGCTAAACGTTTTTTATCGAATGGTAACGATAATGCAAAGCCTTCAAAAATATGTGGTGCGACTTCTTGCCAAGCTAACGCCTTAAGGACCTGAGATAAACATGCTAAAAATGTCAACAAATAATGTTGACTGAAATTCATAGGTTTATAAGTAAAGCAGTGGATCACAAGATTTCAGATATAGTTGACCATTGTAACACATTCAAAATTCGAAAGCATTTATTATTGCACTAAGCTCATGACACCTAAACTTTAAGGTTATGGAAAACTCCAATCAGGTTTGTGCCCTGATATAGGGTGTTGTGCCAAATATCCAAGTATTACTTCAAATGTTAAATGCGTCCGTTTGACGTGGTATTAGTTGTTGCATATCCAGACGGGGATTGTGAGTCTCAATAGATATATTTACAGCATTCACATTTACTTCACAAAAAGTAATTAACGGTTCATGATTTAGGGGACTTAATGACACTAGTGGTACTTAGGCAATAATAATATCATGAAAAATAGTCAAGGAAAAATATTCAATTAAAGCACTTGCGTCCATAAGTAAAAAGTAAAGTAGCATGTATCTCCCCCAAGGAGTTTATAAAAAGTTAAACAAGTAAAAGTGGGGCTACGAACTCACCTTAACGAGTAAAGCGTGAGTACAAGAACGAGCATAACGAGTATCACTAAAGCAACCCTCGAATGTAAGCCTCACTAAACGCGACCTAAGACAAGTAAAAATACATATAAAAATCAAAATGATATGCTCACATAAAAGAACGACAACTAGCTAGGTCACCCATTTAAATATATAATATATCTTAGATGTGAATAGTGTATTATTTATAATCTGCTATCCGTTGTTAAAATATACTATTAGATGATTAGATTGATCATAACAATTAAGACGTACATCTTATAAACATAATTATGTTAAAGACGAAATAACTAGACTTATATTTCGGACTAGTTTTAAAGAGCATAAAACGGGCAGGGGCCAAAAATGTTACATCAAAATTCTATAATATTTATTTGTATATAGTTATATAAATCAGGGAATAAAAATGTAAATATGCAATTGAAATGCATGAAAATGACGTAGACTTGTTCTTCATTCTTATTCTTAGCAATATTCAGTATTGAGTTGATATCAAGTGATATCTTAGCTCCACGCGGAAATACGAGTGATTGGAGTCGTGATGCACGAGTATAAATACCCACACGAACACGGATACTAACAAAGGTAAATAATCCCGAGACTCGAACCAAAACACGAACTTAAACCTGCGGCTAATAAACCAGAAACTCTTACCCGAATATGAACGGTTATATAATACCCTAAACTCTTAATTAACATTTAAGAACTAGTGTAATACCCGTGCCTTGCACGGGTCACTCGTAAACAATAATCAATTTTGTTTACGACAATCCAATACTAAATCTATAAACAACATATATTATGGATCAACAGGTGTATAAAAAAGCATCATAATTTAACAAAGTAAACATATAAGTCATGTTCAAAGTAGAACATGAAAAGAAATGTTTAAGGATTCATGTAAAAGACTAAAAGTGAAAATTTCAAGCATCATCAACATCAACCTCATCAAGCTGAGGCCTACTAACAACAATCACATCAACTGCACTCTCATTAACTTAATAGTCCTCAACCTTAGCATCCTCTACTTGAGCATCAGAAGCATCAAACTTTTTGTCCTCTGCTGCATTGAATGAAGAACCTACAATTCTATTCAATCCAATTCCATGTGCAGGCACATCTTGAACTTGAACATGTTGTGAATCTTTAGTTTCACAAACCTGCCCCACATGAGATCGTTCATCATCTTTTATTCATCTTCGTTTATAGCTGATCCCATGTTGTTATCATCAATAATATAATGAGCCATGTCAAAATCTAATGGTATATTTACATCCGAGTAAACGATAGTTGTTTAACTTGACTAATTCCCAAAATCTTTATTTAAGGCATTAGTATCATTACCATAATACACGGTAAGTGCATACCTACGCACATATGTAGGTGGTAGATTATCAACTCGGTTATATCTATAAAATATTGCATATTACATATATATTTAATAAGATCGTTTTTGATTATAAATTCACAATTCATGATGCTCTTATGTCGATTGTTGATATATGTTGTAGTTCAGGATATGGCATTTATTTCTCATATCAAATATTTTTCTTTAGCTAAGGCCTTATTGTTATTTGTTGCTTTCCTGAGGTAAAAATATATAATTTCCAACTCTATATTTTTAAAGACTTTCTAATTCTTGCAAACTTTATAAAAGAGAAGGTGTACCCGTGCAACGCACGGGTATTGCAATTGTTGATCATAATTGATAACTCATTGTGGCATTGTCTAGCAAATGAAGAATTGGTATAAAAAGTTATATAAAATACCAATCGAACTTTATTGTGTACCTACTTTTGCTATTAGCATACTTTTGTTACAATCACAGTGAAAGGTCCTACAAATATAGCACTGAAATGTTCTTTAGGATATATTACCTTTTATCATCTTAAAGGTGACTTATTATTTACTTTGATTATCATCTTATATGCCATACATGTATAGATTGATATTCTGGTAAGGAAAGTTCACTTTAAGTCCCATAACTATACATTTTACTCACCAAGTTATGCAACAAAAGGTGTCTTACTTGCCACTTATTGAATAGCAATATTAATCTTGTATTGCAAAAAGTCGAACCTGACATTTACCAGTTCATATACATGTATGTATTGACATATGGTCTATACGGACCAAACACTAATCGATTTAGATGTAAATGGGCCTCGCAATGTGCAGTTCTATCCTAAACTTCTTTTTGCTTAGACCAATTAGCATATTTCAAAACATGGACTAATGGACCATAATATCAAGATAGGTAACAAAGGAAAATGTATCTATAGTTGATTTATTTGTAGAATGATTGTGTAACACCCCCAAAATCAGACTATGCAGCGGAATGGTAACATTGGGGTGCTACGTCAAGTACAACAAACAAGATATAGGAAACGACCAAAACTGGACGTTTTAAGATAAGATTTCATTTAATGCCATAGCAAAATATCAGAGTTATTACATTAGGTCCCATAAGTTTTAGAAATCATAAACATTCAACATACATTTTAATTAAACATAGTTCCATAATCCCAAAAGATGACTTAAGTTTTTATAAAAGATAAAAGTTGCATAAAATTTAGATAAAACACAGAATCCGTCTTCATTGATATCCGCCACGGCTCCCCTTCAGTCTTCATACCCTAGGACCTGAAATTTACATGCTAAAAGTCAACACAAAGGTTGAGTGAAATCATAGGTTTGTTGGTAAAATGGTGGACCACAAGATCGATGTAATAGTAGACTCTAAAACACATTTAGTAGTCCAAAACGTTTATTATTGCACTAAGCTCATGACCCCGAAGCCTTAACTAGATTTTTGCCCTAATCGGAAAATGGGATGCTTGCCAATATCCGGACACCTCTCAATGTTAAATGCACCATAATCAAACTAGTGACTCAAGTAAGGTGGGGATTGTCAGTCCCGATAGATCTATCCACAACACTCGCGCTTACTACAATAGCAATTAACGGTTCATGATAAGTAGGGACTTCACGGCAATATGGTAACTTAGGCATTAATAATCAGGCAATAAATCTGGATAGCATACACTTTGTAAACACTTTGAAAACACTTAGAAAAACACTTGTGTCCAATAGTAAAACAAGCAATGTAATTCACCCCGTAGAGTTTGTAAAACAATTAAGTAGTAAAAAGGGGGCTATGAACTCACCTCGAGTGAATGGCAATCAACAAGTATTCACAATAGAAAATGCGTCACGGAAATGACGGAATGCAACCTAATCCAATATAGGTCGTATAAGTACTAAGCACTTAGATTAACATATAGCTCATCATACTATCGTTCGGGCTATCATAATTAAGAGGTCGTGTAGTGACGCATGAGGAGCTAGGACACTTTAAATCGTAAATCCAACAACTCGTCGATACGCCACCCCGAAGATGCCTCATCATTATGAAACTCCCTAGTAATATAGTACTTTGATAACTAATACAACGTATAATTCTATATAGCTACATCACCGACTAATCGTTTTAGTGAAATCGTATTTATAAAGTAAAAACGTTTATAAGTATACTTTTAGTAAAACTGGCGTAACTTTCTCGTTTTAAGTTCGTTTCTTACGTCCACCTCTTCGTATTAAGACGAGTTATCAAAATATAACATTTTCAAAATTTGAGTTTTATGATGAATAGTGATTTTTACTGTTCATAACAGTTATATATTTATTTTTATAAAACATAATATATATGTCTTGGATTTCGTGCCAAAACAGCCCTTATATAATCTTTTATATATTTAATCATATAACTAAGTTTATATACTTTTCTACTTTTCCACTTAAATCAACATGTTACCATACTTATAGATTCAATATTCCATGATATATACAACAACATAACATAAGAAAAAGTGTACAAATTCATAACCACAAGTTAAAACTCTTTTTACATGTTTAAAGGTCCTAAATGGTGATATAGTTATATAAAACATGAAAACACATAAAATCATGAAAATGAAAAGTATAAAGGTGTTTAGATGACCTTATGATGAATGATGGTGATGAGAAATAAGTGTTAAACTCTTGTTTAGACTTAAAACTAAAGCTTGCAAGATTATAACCCTATATTAGGTTTAGAAACCCTAATCTTTCCTTTCTTGCTCCAATACTTGCAAATGATTAATCAAGGCTTCAAACCTTTTTAGTAGGTCTTAGATATGTTGTGTGTATGCTTGTATAAGTGATATAAAAATTTGTATGGGTTATTTAGGAGGGTGGTTTTGAGTCGTGGGTTTTGAGGAGAGAAAGAGAGGTAGGAGTTGATTTTTGTTAAGTGTTAAGTGTGTATGATATCTCTTGTGTATGCATGTATATATAGGAGAATTCAAGGAGACAAAAGGGGGAAAACATGGATGATTAAGGCTTGTGTTCCTTGGTTCCCTAATTAGGAGGTGATCTCATGAAATTAAGGAATGTGTTTTGTAAAAATCTAGATATTATCTTGATATACATCACCATGAATCCGGTTTTCTATGTTTATATATGATGATATTTAGTAAATTTTATGTATTGGGTATAAAAGTGGGTATTTGTTGAAGCATAGAAAAGTTTTGGTGGTTCCGGGAATACCTAAACGTAATTTATCGCGAAACGTAAACGTTTTACGTAACCGATAAAAATAAAACATACTAAGTTGATTATTACTTTCCTAATAATAATATAATGATGTCTTGACGTAAACTTTAATTTGTTTGGCGTCCGTTTACGTTTGTTGTTGATTTTTAGTTTACGCGATTTAACGTAACGATTAAAATTAAAAGCGAACGCGTACGAGAAAAAAAGAATAGTGAATTTAAATAGCATCGTAAATGACCTGAAAATACGGAATGTTACAATTTCCATCTCGATCGTTATGGGTCAAAGTATTACCCATTATATCAATATGGGTACAAAGGGAAATATGCAATTTTCGAGCTATTCCATCTCTCCCTTCGAGCTCCAATCATACTGGTCGTGCCATTTTATTCAAAAGTCATTCAAAATTATAATCAGGACATATATGTAAAGAGTGGATATATATTTGGTTGTGTTTTGTGGGTAATGAGTGAAAGTGACCCCTCATATTATATAGTACCATAGTGACCTAAACCTAGGTGATGCATGAGGGAACACAGGCACTAAAAAATGAATTTTTAAAAGTTTAAACAATGCATCTTATCTTTTTTTTGTTGAAAGGGTTAATATATTTTTCCTTGTTTGTTGGAGAAGTTTGTTTATCTTATCAAACAACTGCAAGTCAAATCAAAGACATTTTCACTTGCAGCTTAACATATGACTTCAATTAACTTCTTTAATAAAAGCTCACACGAGTTGGTATTCATAATGTTTAGAAAATGTATATTTGTAAGGTTACAAACACCTCACACTAATTGGTAGTTTTAATATAACTGGCTTGTATATCAAAACAATATACGGAACAACAGAAAATATTTGAAAATAGTCGTGTTACAAACCGGTCGTTAAAGAATGAACTCCTTATTTGTGCCTCAAGTCGTTTTTGGAAAAGTCCTCAAAGCATAGACCCGTTTTGCATTCCAAACATTAAATTACAAATCTGTCAGTAAGTGTAATGGTTTTTAGATATCTGTTGAAAATAGGTGTGGAAGTTGTGTTTTTATCCCATGTGTTTTATTGTGAAACCAAATTTCCTGGATAGTGGTAAGTAGCTACAAAATAAACCATCTTTTATTTTCAACGGTTAGGATTTAATGGTCCTACATACCTCGGTGCCAACTTACCTTTCTTTCCAAAACGTATCACGCCCTTCCAAGGAAACACCTTCAGTAACACTCGATCCCTAACCTCAAACTGTTGTGGCTTGCGCCTATTATCAGCATAGCTCTTTTGACGATCTCTCGCCGCTTTAAGCTTTTCCTTTATAAAGACTACCTTATCAGTCGACTCTTATACCAATTCGGGTCCAATCAACCTGCTTACTCCAATTTCAGCCCATAGGATGGGCGACCTACATTTCCTTCCATACAGAGCTTTGAGCGGAGCACATCGAATACTCTATTGGTAACTATTATTATAAGAAAATTCAGCTAACGGTAGGTGGACATCCTAACTGCCACCAAAGTCGATCACACAAGCTCTTAACATATCCTCCAATGTCTGAATTGTACGCTCACTTTGTCCATCCGTCTGAGGGTGATAATCCGTACTCATATCCAATCTCGTCCCTAAGGCTTTCTGTAATGTTTGCCAGAAACGTGATGTAAACCGTCCATCTCGATCCGAAATAATCGACACAGACACTCCATGCCGTGCGACGATCTCATCGATGTACAACCTTGCCAATTTCTCCATAATGTAATCCTTACGTGTCACCAGAAAATGAGTTGCCATGGTCAATCTGTCGACTACTACCCATATAGTATCATGCGCACTCTTTGACCTAGGTAACTTCCTGATAAAATTCATAGTGATGTTATCCCATTTCCACTCGAGTATCTCTGGTTGTTGCAATAAGCCCGAAGGCCTTTGATGCTCAGCCTTCACTTTTAAACAACTTTAACATTTGCTAACGTATGTAGCGATATCCCTCTTCATACACCAATACATATCTCAAAGATCATGGTACATCTTATCCGCTCTTGGATGCACAGAGTACCTAGTCTTATGAGCTTCGCGCATGATTATGATTCTCACACCTCCCACTAATGGAACCCATATGTGATCCATAAAGTATAAACTCCCATCTTTTTTCCTTTCCATCTGCTGGTCTAATCCGTGTAATCTTTGTGCTGGCGTGTTCTCTTCCTTGAACGCCTCTCTTTAGGCTGCCAGTATCATTCTTTTAACTCCGAAATGAATGGTCATAGCCATTGCTCGTACATGCTTAGGTTTCACTCGCTCTTTCTTACTTAAGGCATCAGCTACTACGTTCGCCTTACCTGGATGGTAGCGAATCCCACACTCATAGTCGCTAAATAACTCAATCCACCTCCTTTGATGCATATTCAACTCTTTCTGATCAAATATGTGTTGAAGACTCTTATGATCCGTATAGATGACACTCTTCGTTCCGTACAAGTAATGCCTCCAAGTCTTAAGAGCAAACACTACTGCTCACAATTCTAGATCATGTGTTGTATAATTCTTCTCATGGATCTTCAATTGTCGTGATGCATAGGCGATTACCTTGCCTCTTTGTATGAGTACATAACCTAACCCTTGATTTGACGTGTCACAGAAGACTACAAAATCTTCAATTCCATCAGGCTTCCGCTACATTTTACTTACGCTTCCGCAAATGTTTAATTTCTTTTGAATCTTATAAAACTTATATATTTTTAAATAATGCAACGAGTTATGATTTTCAAAAGGTCCATTAGTGGTCGTTCTCGTGCCTTGTGTTCGAAGTATGATGACGTCACGCCCTCGGACACGTATTTCGTCCAGGCCCCGTCTGGGGGTGTGACACATTTAAACATCAGAGTTTACCAGAGAGGTCCCAATAGTTATACATTACATAAATGTTTTTTAAAAAAAGTTATCGAATGACTTCTTGCCAAGCTAACGCCTTAAGGACCTGAGATAAACATGCTAAAAATGTCAACAAATAATGTTGAGTGAAATTCATAGGTTTATAAGTAAAGTAGTGGATCACAAGATTTCAGATACAGTTGACCATTGAAACACATTCAAAAGTCGAAAGTATTTATTATTGCACTAAGCTCATGAAACCTAACCTTAACATTATGGAAAACTCCAATCAGGTTTGTGCCCTGATATAGGGTGTTGTGCCAAACATCCAAGTATTACTTCAAATGTTAAATGCGCCCGTTTGACGTGCTATTAGTTGTTGCATATCCGGACGGGGATTGTCAGTCTCAATAGATCTATTTACAGCATTCGCATTTACTTCACAAAAAGTAATTAATGGTTCATGATTAAGGGGACTTAATGACACTAGTGGTACTTAAGCAATAATAATATCAGGAAAAATATTCAATTAATGCACTTGCGTCCATAAGTAAAAAGTAAAGTATCGTGTATCTCCCCTCAAGGAGTTTATAAAAAGTTAAACGAGTAAAAGTGGGGCTACAAACTCACCTTAACAAGAAAAGCGTGAGTACAAGAACGAGCATAACGAGTATCACTAAAGCAACCCTCAAATGTAGGCCTCACTAAACGCGACCGAAGACAAGTAAAAATACATATAAAAATCTAAATGATATGCTCACATAAAAGAACGACAACTAGCTAGGTCACCCATTTAAATATATAATATATCTTAGATGTGAATAGTGTATTATTTATAATCCGCTGTCCGTTGTTAAAATATACTATTAGATGATTAGATTGATCATAACAATTAAGTCGTACATCTTATAAACATAATTATGTTAAAGACGAAATAACTAGACTTATATTTTAGACTAGTTTTAAAGAGCATAAAATGGGCAGGGCCAAAAATGTTACATCAAAATTCTATAATATTTATTTGTATATAGTTATATAAATCAGGGAATAAAAATGTAAATATGCAATTGAAATGCATGAAAATAACGTAGACTTGTTCTTCATTCTTATTCTTAGCAGTATTCAGTATTGAGTTGATATCAAGTGATATCTTAGCTCCACGCGGAAATACGAGTGATTCGGAGTCGTGATGCACGAGTATAAATACCGACACGAACACGGATACTAACAAAGTTAAATCTTCCCGAGACTCGAACCAAAACACGAACTTAAACCCGCGGCTAATGAACCAGAAACTCTTACCCGAATATGAACGGTTATATAATACCCTAAACTCTTAATTAACATTTAATAACTAGTGTAATACCCGTGCCTTGCACGGGTCACTCGTAAACAATAATCAGTTTTCTTTACGACAACAAAATACTAAATCTATAAACAACATATATTATGGATCAACAGGTGTATAAAAAAGCATCATAATTTAACAAAGTAAACATATAATTCATGTTCAAAGTAGAACATGAAAAGAAATGTTTAAGGATTCATGTAAAAGACTAAAAGTGAAAATTTCAAGCATCATCAACATCAACCTCATCAAGCTGAGGCCCACTAACAACAATCTCATCAACCGCACTCTCATCAACTTAATAGTCCTCAACCTAGCATCCTCTACTTGAGCATCAGAAGCATCAAACTTTTTGTCCTCTGCTGCATTGAAGGAAGAACCTACAATTCTATTCAAACCAATTCCATGTGCAGGCACATCTTGAACTTGAACATGTAGTGAATCTTTAGTTTCACAAACCTGACCCACATGAGATCGTTCATCATCTTTTATTCATCTTCGTTTATAGCTGATCCCATGTTGTTATCATCAATAATATAATCAGCCATGTCAAAATCTGATGCTATATTTACATCCGAGTAAAGGATAGTTGTTTAACTTGACGAAATCCCAAAATCTTTATTTAAGGCATTAATATCAGTACCATAATACATGGTAAGTGCATACCTACGCACATATGTAGGTGGTAGATTATCAACTCGGCTATATCTATAAATTTTGCATATTACATATATATTTAATAAGATCATTTTTGATTATAAATTCACAATTCATGATGCTCTTATATCAATTGTTGATATATGTTGTAGTTCAGGATATGGCATTTATTTCTCATATCAAATATTTTTCTTTAGCTAAGGCCTTATTGTTATTTGTTGCTTTCCTGAGGTAAAAATATATAATTTTCAACTCTATATTTTTAAAGACTTTCTAATTCTTGCAAACTTTATAAAAGAGAAGGTGTACCCGTGCAACGCATGGGTATTGCAATTATTGATCATAATTGATAACTCATTGTGGCATTGTCTAGCAAATGAAGAATTGGTATAAAAAGTTATATAAAATACCAATCGAACTTTATTGTGTACCTACTTTTGCTATTAGCATACTTTTGTTACAATCACAGTGAAAGGTCCTACAAATGTAGCACTGAAATGTTCTTTAGGATATATTACCTTTTATCATCTTAAAGGTGACTTATTATTTACTTTGATTATCATCTTATATGCCATACATGTATAGATTGATATTCTGGTAATGAAAGTTCACTTTAAGTCCCATAACTATACATTTTACTCACCAAGTTCTGCAACAAAAGGTGTCTTACTTACCACTTATTGAATAGCAATACTAATCTTGTATTGCAAAAAGTCGAACCTGATATTTACCAGTTCATATACATGTATGTATTGACATATGGTCTATTCGGACCAAACGCTAATCGATTTAGATGTAAGCTTAATGATACAAAACATGGACCATAGTGTAAAAATGGGTAACAAAGGAAAATGTATTTATAATACTGAAAGAAAAATACGAAGTAGCAGGAAGTGACTTCAACCAAAAACCAAATGGGCCTCGCAATGTGCAGTTCTATCCTAAACTTCTTTTGGCTTAGACCAATTAGCATATTTCAAAACATGGACTGATGGACCATAATATCAAGATAGGTAACAAAGGAAAATGTATCTATAGTTGATTTATTTGTAGAATGATTGTGTACTCATATTTCCATCTCGATCGTTATGGGTCAAAGTATTACCCATTATATCAATATGGGTACAAAGGGAAATATGCAATTTTCGAGCTATTCCATCTCTCCCTTCGAGCTCCAATCATACTGGTCGTGCCATTTTATTCAAAAGTCATTCAAAATTATTATCAGGACATATATGTAAAGAGTAGATATATATTTGGTTGTGTTTTGTGGGTAATGAGTGAAAGTGACCCCTCATATTATATAGTACCATAGTGACCTAAACCTAGGTGATGCATGAGGGAACACAGGCACTAAAAAATGAATTTTTAAAAGTTTAAACAATGCATCTTATCTCTTTTTTGTTGAAAGGGTTAATATATTTTTCCTTGTTTGTTGGATAAGTTTGTTTATCGTATCAAACAACTGCAAGTCAAATCAAAGACATTTTCACTTGCAGCTTAACATATGACTTCAATTAACTTCTTTAATAAAAGCTCACACGAGTTGGTATTCGTAATGTTTAGAAAATGTATATTTGTAAGGTTACAAACACCTCACACTAATTGGTAGTTTTAATATAACTGGCTTGTATATCAAAACAATATACGGAACAACAGAAAATATTTGAAAATAGCCGTGTTACGAACCGGTCGTTAAAGAATGAACTCCTTATTTGTGCCTCAAGTCGTTTTTGGAAAAGTCCTCAAAGCATAGACCCGTTTTGCATTCCAAACATTAAATTACAAATTTGTCAGTAAGTGTAATGGTTTTTAGATATTTGTTGAAAATAGGTGTGGAAGTTGTGTTTTTATCCCATGTGTTTTATTGTGAAACCAAATTTCCTGGATAGTGGTAAGTAGCTACAAAATAAACCATCTTTTATTTTCAACGGTTAGGATTTAATGGTCCTACATACCTCGGTGCCAACTTACCTTTCTTTCCAAAACGTATCACGCCCTTCCAAGGAAACACCTT